>JAZHYW010015205.1:0-30082 GCA_037355805.1 Ixodes ricinus
CGACTTCATTTGGTGCTCCCCAATTCGTTAGTTCCACCACTGGAGCATCACGATTCGCGTGGGGTTGGCACAGACTCACGGTAGTATCCAGAATTCCAGATAATCCAGGAAGATTACCTGACTCGTCGTTTCGTCACTGGTTACGGTGCATCTTGAATCCTCTCAAGAATCTTCGCGTTGGGCGCGATCCGTCCTCCTCCTGGCTCGTGCCCGAGAAAGACCGTCTCGGTAAACCCCACCTCACACTTCTTTGGTCGCGCTGTGAAGTCAGCGGCTTGCAAGACGATGAAAAACTGCTCTGAAAGTTTCCATGTGCTGTGCCCATGAGTCTGATGCTATCAGGATGTCGTCAATATAGTGATAGGCGTCAAAGCGATTCCAGCAAGCAGCTTCCTCATCAGTCTGGTAAGAATAGCCGAGGCGGTCGTAAGCCCGAACGGCATAAAGCCTGAATTCGGCAGTGTCCACTTCCTGAATAAAATGCAGCTCTTCTGTTTGGCTGACTCCTCCATCGGGATTTGCCAGCATCCTTTCGCTGAAAAACTTGGAAAATAGCTTCTTTCGTCCCACGTTAACAAAGGTGACGTCAATCCTTGGGATCGGCTCCAAGCGCCCACCTTCAACACGTCATTCAGTCTTCGATAATTCACGCAAAACCGGTTGGAGCCGTCTTTTTCTTTTTAACGACTACGACGGATGCATTGTAGGGTGATGTACACCGCTCAATGACTCCCAGCTGTAGCGTTTCCGAAATCTCCTCTTCGTTACGTCTTTATCTGCAAACGGCAACGGATATCGTCTCACCTGCACAGGTTTCTCAGTGGCAAGTTTCAGGACACACGTAACCAAGTTATTCAGTCGTGGGTCGATCTCTGAAAATACCGACTGCTACTGTTAAATGAATCTCGAAATCTCGTCCTTCCCCTTGTCATGTAAGTCCTCGTTGACGATGACATTTCGCCAAGTCTGTTCTATAGTGCTTCCGAAGCAGTCTCGCTGAAGTCTTGCGGCGCTGTGCCGCACCTGGGTCGATTTATCCCGTACTCCTGTCTTCCTTCGTATATTTGCGTTCGCCGGAATACTTTCTTCCGCCAACATCAAGCTCTTAGTCGACTTCATTCTTTTCCTGCCGAGGACTACAAAGGGTCCCTTTCCCATTGCATGAGCAGTTTATTATGATCGCTTGGAAGCAGAATGAAAACCAAGTCCCCTGGTTTCAATTGGTGGTTGACGCTCTTCTTGTCGTAGTGTCTTTTGTACCTGCCCTTGGCTTCTTCCAAACAATGGTGAGCTAACTCTGCAGTGTCCTTTCCAGTTTATTTCCGAATTCTAGACGTAGATGTAAGTCGTCTTGAGGTGGAAAGCTGTAGTAACGTTTAGACCATATATCCTTGAAGATGGCCAAAGGTCTAATGTACTTTACGCCCATAGAGCAACTCAAGAGGTGAGAACTCCAGGCTTGCTTGGGGAACTTCTTGCAGGCAAATAGCAATGTCGGCCCTATGAAAAAAAGTCATTTGTATTAGGCATGTCCAATAAACACATATGAATCATACAAGATATATAAGAACATATAAGAATTATATGAGAACTACATAAGAACTGTATAAGATATATAGGAACCATATAAGAAAATTATAAGAAACTTCTTAACTTGGCCGATTTATCCCGTACTCCTGTCTTTCTTCGTATATGTTTAACATGTTCATGTGGAATACTTTCTTTCTTCCTCCAACCTCAAGCTCTTAGTCGACTTCACTTTTCCTGCTTGAGACTACAAAGGGCCCTTCCATTTCATGATCAGTTTATTATGATCGCTTGGAAGCAGAATGAGAACCAACTCCCCTGGTTTCAGTTGGCGGTTGACGCTCTTCTTGTAGTAGTGTCTTTTGTGCCTGCCCTTGGCTTCTTCCAAACAATGGTGAGCCAACTCGCCTGTCCTTTCCAGTTTATTTCTGAATTCTAGGGCGAGGATGTAGGTCGTCTTGAGGTCAGCTTTCGGTGACTCGTTGGACCATATGTCCTTGAAGATGGCCAAAGGTCCACGTACTGTACGCCCATGGAGCAACTCAAGGGTGAGAACTTCAGGCTTGCTTGAGGAACTTCTCTGTATAGCAAATAGCAATGCCGCGATGTACCTATCCTATTCTTTGGGCCTTACCTGTCACATTGGTTTCATCCTCTGTTCGATGGCTCCGTTATATCTCTCCACAAGACCATTCGCCATCGGGTGGGGAGGAGTGGTCAGTAGACGCTTCACAAAAAGAAGTTTGCTCACCTCCTTCTTGAGATCCGAGGTGAAGCAGGAGCCTCAGTTGCTAAGGACCTATGATGGAATGCCGTTACAGGCAAAAAATATTTAAAAGCGCTTCTGCAACTTGCTCTGTCCCAATGTTCCTCAAGGGAACAGCGTACGGGTACCTTGTGGCCATGTCCACCATCGTCAAAATATATCTGTTGCCCGAACTTGCTGTTGGTTTAATTGACTCGATGATGCCGACGGCCACTCGCCTGAATGGTGTGTCGATTGTAGGCATGGTCCCCAGAAGTGCTTTGCCCACTCTTCCCTTTTGCACTGTTCGTTGGCAGACGTCGCCCGAGCGAACTCACCGCTTGATGTCGCTCTGAATCCCGGGCCAAAAGAACTCTTCTGTCGCAAATGCAAGCGTATTTTTCACACTTTGATGTCCAGACATGATGCAATCGTGTGCCATAGACAACATAGTTGGCCTGTATCTCGTTGGGAGCACTAATTTGGTGAACACGCAGCTTCGAAAAAGCAAATTGTTTTGAACAATCATGTCATTATATTTGGCGGCATCTGTGTTTCCTTATCACCTTTCCCACGTTGTCGAAGCACTTCTACAGGGACGGGTCATTCCTCTGCTGCCTCTCTTTCAAGAAAACGGTTAGCTTGCTGGGACATGTTGTAGCAAACTGTTCGATGAGCATCGTCTCTCGTAGCGCCACGAAGCTCGCCAAATTGTGACGCCCGTTGGAGAAAGGGGAAGACAAACACCATGTGAATTGCGGGAATGAGAAGTAAGATATATTATTTAAAAACAGCAAAAGAATTGGTATAACAAAAACTAAATAGAAGTTAACCGTCGAAAAGAAAGAGAGAATTATCAGAAGAAAAAATACAATAAAGAAATCTCTACACTCGCCTCAACACTAATCAAAGTTCCGTCAAGTCATAGACACATGAGGTGAATCTCGGCTCACGAGTCCTCCGTTGGTGTGTCCTTGTGAATGCGGTTACCTTCGTTTCGATGGTTGGAGGTCGTAGCGCAGACTTGGCTAGGAGCTGTGCATGGCAGCCCCACGTGTCGGAGTCAGGCGAAGGTTCCGTCGACAAGACCGCTGGACTCAGCGATTCGCTGACCGTGGCAGCTCTTGAGCGATCTGCAGGCCGACCATTGCGGTCCGTGCTCAGCTTCCAATTCCCGCTCGCTGGCACGCACCCCACTCGTCCTCTTCATAACCTTCTTCGTCTTCGATCAAGGCCGCGGCGCAGTCATTGTCATGAGGACAATGACAACCATGCCCAGAAGAGACCGAACTTCAGCGACGTTTCGCGGACAGGGAAGTTTATTGCTGGCCCGAACTTTTTGGGGTCGGGACGTACTCCGCTGGCGTCAAAAACCACGCCAAGAGATGATATTTTCTCAACGGATAAGCAGCATTTGTTTGTTTAGTGTCACGCCGTTCCGTTTAGCCTTTCGAGCACCTTGTGCAGGCGACTTTCATGTTCAATATTGTTCGCTCCGTACACCGAGATGTCATCCATGTAATTCAGGACGCCTTCTAAGCCTTCCAAGACTTGGGGGTTCTTTCTTTGGAAACCTTTCTGGGCCTGAAGTCACGCCGAAGGGCAGCCTCAGGGAGCAATGCCATCCCATGCGGCGTTATAAAAGTGGTGAGCTCTTGTCATGGCTCCGAAAGCTGGACTCTGGTAGAATCCAGAATCTTGCGTTCAGCTTTGAAAAGACGCGGGCTTCTTGGAAGCTGCCCATGATCTCCTGTACAGTTGGAGGCTGGTGGCCCTCCCGTCGTACAAGCTTGTTTAGGTGGGTCAGGTCGACGCAGATTCTGTCGGCACCTGAAGGCGTCTGCACCGGCACGATTGGGGCGCACCACTCTGTTGGGTCTTCAACCGTTCGGATCATTTCCTTCTAGCTCAAACTTCGTCTAGCTCCTTCTTTACCGCTTCCTTCATTGGTATGGGAATCCGTGCGGGGAGTAGCACATGGCGTACGGAACGGCATCCGGTACCAAGCGTATCGTGTGTCCTCCAGGCAGGGATCCTATGCCTTTGAACAATTTCGGAAACTTGGCTTCGATGTCTTTGACACTTTCCATTTCGTCCAGAAGCGAACAATTCCCAAGGCCTTGACCGCGGGGAACCCAAGAATGGGTGTGCGCAAATTTTGAACGACGTGTACAGTTCGTCGTGAGTGCCTATCTTTCCACGTAATGTTTGCTTGAAACTTTGCGATAGTGCAAATTCTTGCACCACTCGGTCCTCGAAGATTTTCTGCTTCGTCAAGAGAGCACGGGACGCCTGGGAAGCATTCGCCAACGACCGTCACTTCCGCTCCTGTGTCAACTTTCATTCGAAGTTCTTGGCCATTTATCTGTACTGTCACGAAGTGCTGCAGATTACGTGTTCGGCGATTGCTCGAGGGTGCCACAAGAAATGCTCCTGATCAGGTGCGGCGATACCGCCGAGTTTCCTGCCGTCGTGGTTTTGAATGCGAGCGCCGTCTTTTAATGCGGCACGCTTTATCGAAGTGGCTCAACGTTTGACAAAAACGGTAGTTTTGTCGTTCGGCGGGACAACTTGCCCTGGGATGTAGCGGACCAGCGCAACAACTGTAAAACTTCTTGCAGTTTACGGGCTTTCGAAAAGCCGAACTGTCGCTCTTTCCCGCTGCCTTTTTCTGCTTAACTAATGCGACACATGCTTCTGAGTTTCCACACTCTTGCCCTGTTAGTTCAGCTTGTTGCTTTCTTCACGGTTTCGCTTGTACGAGCTTTCGAAAGAGCTATGTGTAACGCCATTTTTGGATCCATTTGAAGCTCCTCCGAGAGCGTTTGGCCCAAAAGACCTGACTACGAATCGGTCCCAGATGAGACGTTTTTTCATGTCTTTAAAGTCGCAGCGTTCTGCATGACTTGTGTAGCTCTGTCGCAAATAGGTCTGTCTGTTTCTTCCGGTTGCTGTCGGCATTGGTTAAAATGGGCACTCTCGTACACTGTGGTCTGTGTGTGGACCAAATACCCTTGAAATCTTGACTTTATCAGGTCAAACGTTTTCCTACTCTTCGTCTTCCACGCCTACCAACCGCAGAATCTTCCGCGACTATTGGCCCATCGTATAAAGAAGCGTTCTTACTTAAACTTCCTCGGGGTTCTCGTATAGACCGGATGACATATTCTGTAGTCGTCAAACTCGTCCATCCAGGCGGGCCAGTCCGCGGCGTTGTGAAAGTCGAACGGCTTCGGAGGCTTGAGTCCTGCCATGTCAGCGTGACGCCGGCTGCTGCTGCGGTGCATTTCGTTGCTGCTGTTATGTCGAGGTCGGCGCTCGCTTCCGCCGCTGCTGCTGCTGGTGCGCCCGTTCACATCAATCGCGGCATTCCGTAAGAGCTGGCCCCACCTCTGACACCATGTCAGACATCCAGATAGCCAGTCGGGAGTGACCAAGGATCCCCCGTTTATTGGTGCAACCATGAGACAACATACAAATTAAACAGATCACGTTACTTGTGATAACAGAAAGGAAAGAGTAGCTCACGGCATGTATGGCTCACGATTGACATCACAGTACACGCATAGCAAAGTCTCCTCCAGGAGGATGGTTTACAAAAAATGGTAGATTAAGAAGAGATAGCAGTTCGTATATCGAGTGCCAGTCCTAATACAATAATGGACGATACACGAAGGCCCACTTTCGAACCGGTATAAAAGCTTTTGTATTACGAATCTGAAGTCATGCAGAAAAGTAAAGTTTACTTTCTCAAGTAACGACTTTGCGGCTCAAGTTAAGTTATCTAAAATGAACACTCTTTAAGCAAAGGTAAATGTACTTCTAACTGTAATGGACTGCTTTTGGTACTTTTTTGTAGCATGTGTAAGTTTGACTCCGGTATATTTGTTTATTATTTTGTATGTAAATACAGATTATGTTTAGGACATAAATAAAAATAATTACTGGTTGTAAAAACCGCGGCACCGCGAGAAAAAAACAACAACATATAACATGGAGACCCGCAGTTCCGCATAAAGTGATAACAAGAATGCATTGGTATTAATATAAAAGGGACATATTTTCATCGCTTCAAGAGCAAGCGCATTATTTTATTTTTTTTCTGGTACGACACCTGACAGTCACCTGTCAGCGCCAGGTCATCCGGGTGCTTAAACCCGTTCCCGAGCACGGCGTTATCATTCATCTCCTTTGCTTATTGACGATGCCAACAAACGTCGTGGTTTCATTCGCAACGCGAAGGGCGGGAAGCGAGGAAGCGAAAAGTTGAATTAGTTTTTGCCGGGTTGATATTGGGGCAGAATAAAAGTGCCACGTAATGTTAAAAAAAAGAACAACTGATAGACGTTTTTGGAACCCAATGCATCGAAAAGCATATAAAACATTTTTTTAACCTTACTGTTCTTTTCAGCTCATCAGTACCAACTGGGACTATACACACCCAATCGCTATCCCCTCCCCGCCCCCCCCCCAAAAAAAAAAAAAATATATATATATATATATTTCAGTTTTTTTTTCGTGAAGGAGGGAAGAGCAGCGGAGCTGTAGCTTCTATTCTCGCGGTGGCTTTCCAGGCGAGCGATCTGCTCTTCTTTCGCAAGGAATCTGAAGCGCTCGACGCTGTGCAACTTTAGGCGTTGGCGGCCTTGCGGCGGTTCCGAAGCCATTCGCGCTGCTTCGCATATCGCCACTCGTTCCGTTCCCACTCTTCTTCCGAAGAATGTTGCCGCCATCTCTGAGTGACGGCGGCAAGCGAGACAACCGACAAACACAACTCTCTGGACAGCTACCGCCATCTATGAGCGACGGCGGCAACCAGACTGTTGTGTCCGCCACAGTTGTCGACATTTGTTTAGTACCGGACACGATCCGGGAAACTAGCCCTTAACAGCTCCACTGTAAAACAGTTATTTGATTCACTTGTATTACCTTATTTTGTTTAGCTTTCAAGAACTTCAGAGGGAGCAGTACTGAAGGTATGAAAATAAATATAGATCAATTTAAAAGAGCTGCCGCCATTAAATTAACATTTATGCCAAAACTCATAAACAAGAAAAATGCCGAAATTACTGCGCTAATAGTCGTTTAAGTGCGATAGAGTGTTGAACCATCTTGTGTTGATATTGTACTGAGTAAAATAGTATTTATCAAACAGCGTAGAAACAGCTCCGCAAAGTCTAGAAATATTGTTTATCGATGTCTATTAAGTCTTTTATCACATTAACAAATATTATTTAAGTGTCTGATTTGTCTAGTGCTCGCACGGACTTCCCGCGACCAACCCACGAGCCGTTTCTAGCATTACTGGAATCCACAGTGTTTTACTTCAAATTCACATCTTATTTATATGTATCTATACAAAATACGACACTTGCTAACTGCATTTACATCTCAGTAGCTAATATAATATACCAAATTCTTTGAGCGAATTACCCTCTCTGCGAGGGGCGTTTGCAAAGTCAGTTTTATTTGAGGAGGAAAAAAACATTTATAGGCAAAATTAGTATCGAGGGGCAAGCCAACATTATTCTGGTTTCAGCACGTTCAAAAGGTTCTTCACATAATGCCCGATTATTTGCACACGCACAAAGGTGTGTATACTACTAAGATCGCACCACCTGCGGTATTCCGCCAATGCTCGAGCCGATTTAAAAAAGGCATATCCCCGTGCAGAACTTCTCAATGAAAATACGGCAGTCTTGCTGAGCCGGCCCCGAGTTCTTTGATCGCCTGATTACTGTGTATCATTGTTAGGTGTACTCTTACAACCCCGAGACGAAAATTCAAAGTGAACAGTGGAAGCATGCGGATTACACAACGAAAAAAAATCATGGCGGAGTTGTCAGTGGGGAAGGTAATTATTAGCATTTTTAAACTGAAATGGTATGATCCTGACAGATAAGGCCGTTAAGGGCAAACCGGCCGAAGATAAATATTTCCGCAACCTCCTGACCAGGACCCAGGGAGCCGTCAGAAGCAGCGGGAAGCTGACCAAAACAGTGTGTTTGCTCCACCGCAATGCACCGGTGACGCACACGACTTCTTAAAGTTGCAGACACACTACTCTTACATTAGACAAAAAAAAAAACAAGGTGTTCACTACCGACGTGATGACAGAATTACCTGCCTACAAACCTGAAGCCTATGCGAAGCATATTTAATCCGTACATAGGGAGAGTGGGGAGGAAAGGGACGGTGGGAAGAGTGGGAGAATCAACACACTTCCTCAGTGAATAGTTAGAAAAATTTGATAAACTGATTGATTGATGACACTGTGATAGCGGTGTTTTTGAACTCTACTGGCGTACTTGCTTGAAATGGTGCACATGGTTTGAGACTTTGAGTCAGTGGCTGTTACTTCGGCACTCAAAAGTAAGTAGGTCATATTCGCTTTGCTCGATTCTTGAAGCAACACGTTCTGGGCAACGGTTGTAGTCAACTAGATTTGAAAAGATGTGTTAATAGGTTATATTTACCTACCGACATTTTAAGATTAAGATTTCAGCTGTGGCTACAATTGGTAACATACTGTGTACAAGGCAGTCTGAAAGGAATGTGAGAGTGCAATGGTGAAAGGAATGGTACTGCGTCTCAATTCTCCCTTTATAAAGGTTGGCGCTCTGGCTGGTAGATCAGTGCTAAGGTTAACATGTAATAATGGTGAAGCATCTAATTTTACCTCAGATTGCATTTAGGCCACCAATTATTTGTTTTGTGTAAAATGTTACCGCCTTATTAATCCTCTGGTACAAAACGAAGGCAATAAAAGGGGAAAAAGACGACTGAATCCGGGCTTTAAGCCTGATAAAGACACGTTTGCCTATACCTATAACAATTTTCACTAGTACAAGTTTTCGCGCAATCTTGCACGTGTCGCATTCCCCCCAGGGGGAGGGTTGTATGGGACGAAATTGGTGTTCCTGCAATTTCTTTTTTTTTACATTTGTAAAATAGTTTGAAAGAGTGCAGTTCAGCTGATGTGAAGGGTCTTTCACGCTACATTTAGGACCATAAAACATTTTTATGTGCCCATTAAACTACACAAAACGTTATTGTGTGAAAACTGTCCCGTTCCGCCTCACTATGCCTATGAGGTGAGTTTCGAACGTGTCTGGAGGCAGCTTTTTTATAGCCGATATGACAGGATTGTCGTACAAGGAAGGAACATGCCTCACAGATTATCTGCAAATTGTCTTTTGTATAATATATTAGCAGTTCGATCACGCCTTTAGGCTATTAAATTCTGCCTCTGCCCCGTATTCACCTGCCCTGTGACCCAGTGAGTTCTTGCCTTTTACTCTCATAAAGAAGCAATGGCGTGGCACGTGTTTCCGAGACAATGACGAGGTGATTGTTGAGCTAGAACACTTCCTCAGAGCCAACAAAAAACTTTCAGAACCAGGGAATCCGCTAGCTCGTAAATCGGTAGGTTTCCTCTTGTAAAATGTACAGCATGTCACAAAAAAAAAAATTACAGGTTTTTTTTACCGAAAAAATAAACTAGGCATCGCCGAACGCTCATTCTCCGCCCAAGGTAGTCCTAGAGGTCACAACCAGATGGCAAAGTTTCAGCCCGATTCGATTCCTTATTCAGAAGTTATAAGTGATTTTCTGACACTTTCAATGGAAAAATGAAGCCAATTATTGCCCGTTTTCCGTTTCTGGTGCCATAGAGCCTCATGCAATTGAAAACTCTGTCGGCCGCCTTTTCCCCATTGAACATTTCGGAAAATCACTCATAACTTTTGAATAAGGTATCGGATCGGGCTGAAACTTCGGCACCTGGTTTTGACCTCTAGCGATACCTTTGGGCGGAGAATGAGCGTTTAACGATGCCTAGTTTATTTTTGCGGTTAAAGAAACCGTGTAAATTGTTTTTTGTGACACCCAGCATATGTTGAAATGGCTGGAAATGGGCTAACCTTAACAACAACATTCGTGGTCGCAGATATTGTTCTTCATGATAATCGCATGAACTTTATGTACGCCCCTGGTATGTATCATATATGTAGTTATGTAACAGATGCTACCACCTTTAAAAAAACAGGAATCCGTCAAAGAGCATGGCTTCGCGAAACTTGTCGCTGAGCACAAGTGTATTAGAGAAGTAGCAAGCTTTCCGGACTGCGTTTCTACATTGTTTCTAACAGATGAACAAACTATGCTTCTAGAGCGTTTCTAGTAGATAAACAACACAGGTCCCGTAGATGGTGAAAGACAGTGACACAACTTCTGCACACCGTCCATATATTTGCTACAGTAATTGAAAATGTTGGTCGAGCCAATGCTGTTCTCTTAGATTTCGCAAAGGCGTTCGAGAGGACTTCACTGTCTCAAGTAATTGCAAAAGCTTAAGCAAGTAGTAGGTAATGATTGCCTCCTGAATTGATGAGACCTTTACCCACCAAGCGAGAAAAGTTTGTGACTCTGTGTCAAAGCAGCAGCCTTTAAATTAGCCGTTCTCTCTGGAGAACCCGAGGACTTGGTACTCAGAAAATTGATTTTTTTGTTTTTATCAACGATCTGGTGGTAGATAAACCCTCGATACTGTATCAAGTTATTGCAGATAATTCCATAGAGGTTTCTAAAATAGCTGGCGTTTCTGATCAAACATGTTTAGATGATAGCCTTCAAGTTACCTTTTCGTGTCGTCGAAATACTGTTAAATGTACTTCACGTTAACATTTGCTTGCGATTGAAAATAACGCTGAAAAAAGTGCCGTCTTTTACCCTACACTTTCATCCCCAATGCTTTAGCGGTAGTCAATGAATACACGCATCTAACTGTTAACTCTTGCTTAAGCTGAACTTTCAAGATTGGTCACGCATTGCCAAAGCGTCTAGAAAGCTGAGTTAGCTGGGAAAGACTATGACACACTGCACTCCCGAAACAGAAGCTAACAGCGTATAAATCTCTAGTTTGTCCTTTACTAGGATATACTCACATCTTAATGGACCCTCATTCACAATCGTATTTTGAATGAGGGTCCATCATGATTAAACGAGGGTCCAGTTGGGAGGGAGCAATGAAAAACGTATGGGTACATTTATAATTCATATGGCAAGAGTCACATGTTTCACCGTAGTATGCTGCGTCTGTACTGCCTGATCCATAATTTAAAAGGAAAGCAAACCGCTTAAAAGGCATACGTATCATAATACGTTACTAAGCTTGTTTAAAGGTTGATGTCTATCCTGAGTATAACGTCGGCCGTGACACAAGACAGGAGCATCAGAAACTGGTTTGTGAACTTTGTTGCAAAATAAATGTTTTAAAATGTCCCTTTTTTCTGCTTACCGTTGGCGAGTGGAACGAGTTGCTCCACGGCGTGGCGGGTATTGTTTATTTTGCTAAATTTCCTAGTGCCATTGATGAACTTTTCTTTGTTAGAATGGACTCGAATGACAATACTGCTTACTCATTTTAGTGAATGCTTATGTGTATTTAATTGTGTTGGCTTTGCTGACCTTTTATTCGTTTGGCTGCACCACGTCTTGGCCTTCAAAAGTTGGTCGGTAGTATGTTCAAAATAAATAATTAATAAATAAATAGTCTCCACTCAGTCCGCAGGTGCGAATTCCGCTTTAAAAAAATTAGCCTTCGATAACCTTCATCTGATGCACTGGTCCGCACCAGGTGAATAGTCCGCACCTGGCACACAGTCAACAATTAAATATTTGCATACAAAGCAAACCTCAACAAATACCTCTTTGTTAGCTCATAAACAAGCTTCTATCATATTTAAATCAACAGTAACACATCCTGTCATTCGCGATATCCGTCAGGTCTCGTCATAATAAACCATTTATATAAAAAATCCGTGTATTATCCGCAACTGCGGTTTGTCGGCACCGCGTAAATTTTGAAATGTTAAACACATGTGTATTCCTGAAAAGAGGATACAGTGAAGCGCTGAATGGGATGAACACTATTTTTTGTTGTTTTCTTTTAAAAGCCATGTGTAGTCCACTGACCGCCGTACGGCTTTGAACTAAGCACTCCTACATAAGAATTGAACAAAAGTATGTATTTCGTGGAAATACCAAAACAAATAAACTTAATGTTTGCTGCATTCCGGATGGTAACCCAGTGATGTAGGCAATATTCCAGCGAAACAATAGAGTTCGCATCCTTATATATGACATCTTAACATTTGTCATGAAGTGCTTCGAACAAACTCCTGAATGACTTAACGCTCGAAGTACCCTCTCCTATTGAAACATCTCATTTGTATGAGAAATTTATGAATAGTAAAAACATATGCATCATACAAGTTTATATGATAACATATAATAACTATAAGAGATATAGAAAAAACATAGAAGAAACTTGTGAGAATTGTAAGTAGTGATAGAGTGCAGGCAGCTGGTAATGAATCGACATATTTAAAACCCTGAGATGGGGAACAATAAAAAAAAAAGACAACAAAATTGTTTTTGTCCGTTTTTTATTGTTCCCCATCTAGCCATGTTGAATTAATCTGATACTGCGGAGTAAGAAACACAAAACGTAGAAGGGACAGAAAATAGAGAGGAAGACGTCTCTTCGAGACGTCTTCCTTTTATTTTCTGTCCCTTCTACGTTTTGTTGCTTTCTCTACCCCAGCCTCCAGGTTAATTCAACATAGCTACTAGTCACCAGCTCGCCTGCACCCTTCCGATATTTTCCCATCTCAGGGTCCACAAGATATTGTGAGAAGTTTCTTATAATTTTCTTATATGGTTCTTATATGCTCCTAAATAGTTTTTATATGGTTCTTGCGCGTTCTTATATACCTTGTATGATTCATATGCGTTTATTGGGCACAGGAAATTTCTCATACAAATGTCTTTTTCTCCCTTATAAGGACCCCCTCGTTTTTTATCGTAAATGCACACTTTAATGCAGCGTCGAATATTACTATTGCGATGTCCGGTTTTGGGGTAAAGACCCGTCACTAGAAAATGCACATTTTTTGAAATTGTTGCTAACCTAAAAAAAGACAATGCCCATACAAAAAAGTCATTTCATTTATTTGTTTATGCTTTACGCAAAGGAGTCGCATTTTCTACATAGAGTGTTTCACCAACCACTAAACTTGCGCATTGCTAAAGGACCCTGGAATAAAGTCATCTACATCGCTGGACGTCAGATAGAGGGTGTGAAGTAAGTATTAGCAAACTATATTTTTACTTCTTAAACTTCAAATATTCGCCTTATAGGTACATTTCTATTAAAAATACATTTTGTTTGTCGTCAAAATTATTTGAAACCGTCGTTAGTGCGCGAGACAACGAAAGTTACTGCCATTATGCTATTCTCAGGTAAGGTTAAGCGGAATCTCTAGAATGCTGCATATCGAAAGAGAGAAAAGAGAAAGGGCATAACGATGCGCGCCCAAAGAAGATTACCGCGTGATGCCCATTAGAGACTTTCAAGGTAACGCAGCCGTATTCCACTGAGTGAGTTTTCTCAACTATATTGTGTAAGAGTAAACAACTCGCAGAATAACATCATGCCGCATATACTTCGTTTTACTTTATGTCCGACCGCAGCTGACTCTAAGGTCCATTCGAGTCAATCAAACAGCGCCAAAAGTGCTTCGTCATGGCGCTGGTTGTCTCCATGTGCGTGCGATCTCCGGCTAAACGAATCAGGTTCAGTGAATGCCGATTATCCTGAACTTTCTATGATTGTGATTGGTTTGATCGGGGATAACAAAGGCACAAAGATGACGAGCGCCGTGACTATGCAATTTTGGTGGATTGCTCCATCGGGATCGTAGCGTCGGCTTCGGTCAGACTTTGTGTGATACGCTAAAACACACCAAGTCTAGTCTGTGACTATTTGAATCCACTTGCACTCTTCGGTCTAGAGGTGTCGATTGTCGCTCCAATTAGAGAACTTTTAAATGGACGTCCTGTGGCATCCATTTAAATGGACACTTTGATCACATTAGTGTACGCGTTCCGAACGTAGCTAGGAAATCGGTTGTGATAGAACAAAAAATTGCTGACCACTACTTTGTGGCATGTCAGCTCACATCAAAACTCAGTGTTAGACCACCGACAAAGTCAACTAAACAAGTCGAATTAACTGATCGAGTAAAGTTCGAGAGAATTTGGTTACGGCCAATGAGTGGAATAGTTTGCTGTCCATCCAAGATTTCGGCAAAGCCTAGTGTGGATTTTGAGATCAATTCATGTCCTTCGAGGAACAAGCTACAATTTCATCACTATAACGCGCCGTCGTATCGAACATTTGTGGTTCACAGGGCATACCTTGGCAACTATAAATTCTAAAGATGCCCTTTGGGTCAGTGTCGGCGTTTTCCAACGAATGCCCAGTTGAAGGCAGAATTTCGTGGTATACGTAATCGTGTAATTACGCTTATCTGTTCAACCGAAAAGAAAGTCTTTTGCGATCATTTTGTTAAAGCACGGTTGGATATTTCAGTGACATGGTTTCCGATCAACCAAGTGCAAAGCAAGGCGGTTAGGATATCAATAGATGACATGCTGGAGGAAGCGTTCGGTCCCAATACGACAAGAAGCCGTTGAAGACTTCAACAATTTCTTTGCCACATTCACTGGGGTAGCGCCTGGCAATGCTCTATTTCCACCAAAGCTTCAAGATTCCAATGTTTCTTGTACTTTCGTTCCCTCAATGAGAGATCATGGACACACATGGCTTTTCAGTTTAGAAACGAACAAGGCACCAAGCATAAATGATATTAATGCGGAAGATGTTCGGAGAAATTATGTCTCCATAAATCATGTGCTTAATTTTATTTTAAATGGTTTTATTCACTGCGGAAGGATCCCAGATGATTTAAAGATTGCGGTAGTAAGACCTTTATTTAAAGGTGGAGTGCCAGGTAAAGTTGATAATTATCGCCCAATTTCAATCTTACCTTGTGTAGTTCAAATTTCAGAAAAAAAAACATTCTTCAAACTATGACGACGTTCCTTGAAGAGTTTTAGATCATCTCATCCAATCAATACGTTGAACGGGCTTATGGTGTACAACACCTCGCATGACAAGGCACTAGTCATGCGCAGTACGCCGGCGCTATCTGATAAATACCACCCACGTTCATTAAACTACGTTCTTGTTGCTCTGCACACGATCCTGTCGACTGCCTGTTTATCGTCAATGTTACATGGTGTCAGAAGTAGCCTGTGCGGGCCCAAGCGTAGTCGGACGACGCAGTGACGACGATGGATCTGCTCAAAACGCCGGAGCCCTTAAAACTCTCGGCCACCCTCTTCGAAAACTGGAAGCGCTTCAAGCGGAAGGTCGAGCTGTTCCTGAAAGGCTACGGCATCGAAAGAACATCCAAGAAGTGAGGCTGCAACAGATACAGTCCTGGTGGGCGTTGACGGCGACGAAGACTCAGGGCCGGTTGCACCAACGCCGCTTAGCGAAAAGCGGAGCTTAGTCGGGAACCTAAGCTAAGTTTCGGTTTCGTTCGGTTGCACCAAAATCGCTTATCGCTAAACCTAGCACTAAACTACGCTTATCTTGAGCGCCCAACATTGGGCGCTTTGCTTTTGCTTGTTTCTTAATCCTGGATTATAAACATGGCGGCTGGTTTGTGGCGGTCGACGCGGTGGACGAAATTGGTTGTACAAAGTGTTTTAGGCCACAACAGCGTGAGAGTCTCGACAGAATGGCCTTCGATTGTGACAAGGATGCAAAATATTGTCTCGTGAAGTGTTTATCGACCCCTGTTTTCAAGTTTGCTCTCCACTCTCAGTGCGTGTTAGCCCTAACCGAGATACGGACGGAGCTGTGGGGCTCACGTCTGTCTTCCCGTTGGTTTTTCTGTCAACGAGCCTGTTCGTATGTACTTACTGATTTTCGCATAACTGTCACGTATTGCTATTTAACACCTTGTTAATTTCTGCTTGCAAAGCATATCCTTTAATCCGATCGGTGCGTTGAAATAGTAGCCGTACGTGATCTCGGCCATCAGCTGATTGTCGACACTTCTGCCGTTTGCATCAAATTGCGGTGCATTTAAATAATAAAACTGCAAAAATTCAATTTCTTTAGTTTTGAGACAACCTTCAGTGAATTTTCCTTGTCTCGCGAGTAGAATCTTCACTTCAGAAAACTGCGTTCTATAACCGCAACTTTTCTGGTGATCGTGCTTTTTAGAAATGTTTTGCTTTATCTCTTATATCTTTCATTCGTGGCGACGACAAATCGTAACGACTACAATGCGAGATTCGTTCAGCGCTGTATTGGGGCAGGCTGGGGCAGGTGATGCGAAGAGACAACCGTTCTCGTCGGCACGATGTGATGTACTAGTGGGAGTTTTCTATACTTCGAAGTCTGCCGCCGTCTATTTGTATGAACTCAAGATCTGCCTATTATCACTCGCGAACAAGCTTCTGGTTCTCTATCAGCAGGAATAAAAAAAATGGTTCTGGGCGACCTTTGCGTGTTCAATAATTGACAGTTTGTATGATCATCAAGGGATCTACCAGTAGTATCGCTTTGATGTATTGATAGTTATACCTTCTTTCCTTGTCACTAAAGCAAAATATACGTAGTTCCATTACCAAAGGGTTTGACACAATCAGTTCAACGACGGTACAGTGCAGTTTTGTCACCTTGCTGATAGCAACGAGTACGGTTGATGCAAG
The DNA here is from genome assembly GCA_037355805.1 of Ixodes ricinus. Classification (NCBI taxonomy): domain Eukaryota; kingdom Metazoa; phylum Arthropoda; class Arachnida; order Ixodida; family Ixodidae; genus Ixodes; species Ixodes ricinus. The sequence continues at coordinate 16,907 of JAZHYW010015205.1, forward strand.
ATCTCGACGACTTCTATTCGACGATTTCCGGGCATTTTCGCAGCTGCCGTGGCGAGTTCGTCGCTGTTTTGAACTTCATCGGTCTCAGGCATGACTTGATTTCAGTAGTCATCTTACCTGCCTACTTATTCTCGATGATGTTTTGTCTTCAGCGATGTAGCGAGTAGAGAGTCCTTTCGCGTTCGGTGAGATTTGGGGCCCCCGATGGCTCCGTTATCTCAAAATGTGAGCACGAAAACTACTGTCACTGTCAAAATATTCTGTTATCAACCGATATTAAACACACAATCACAGATGTAAAGAGCATTCGTGTTTATTTAAAGCTTTGACTCCTGTTTTTGAAAGTTAAGCGAAAAAATGATTGAATTTGGAGACCTTTAATTCGTTACTCACCGAAGAAATACAGCGAAAAGCAGACGCCAACTACTACTATTGCGGCAGTTTTTTTTTTTCTTTTTACATCACGTGATTCCTCTCCGCCAATCGTATTCATCCCTCTGAGCGTTCCCTAGTTCGCTCTGTTTGTCCCTACATTCCCTAGGCAAATCCAGCGTTTAGCTAGGGGCGCGTCTGTAAAGCCGGGTTAACGTTGGTGCAACCGGAATTTAAACCCGTGCTTATCCAAGCTCGGCTTAGGGCGCTAAGCCGACTTAGGAAAGAGCCGCTTTGGGTTAAGGTAAGCGACGTTGGTGCAACCGGCCCTCAATGTCTCCAACAGCTTCAAGTCTGAAGATGGGGAAGGCCAGCACGACTACGCAACCCTCGTCAGAAAGTTTGAAGCATACTTCGCCGAGGTGAGCGATGAAGTGTTTGAACACTACGTATTTCGCTCAAGAGCGCAAGCGGAGGAAGAACCCGTCGAAAAGTTTGAGGCCTGAAAAAAGCTAGCTGCCCAGTGCAATTTCGAAGAATTGCATGACTCAATGATAAGACACATATCGTGTTCGGCACGAATGATTCGAAGCATTCGCGAGAAAATCCTTCGCGAGCAAGGGTCTAACGTTGCTAAAGGCAGAAGAAAGTGCAAAGCAGCGGAAACTCGGCAGAAACGAAACCAAGTCTGGAACAAGGCGGCCGACCGAATTGATGCTATCTCACAACATGCGGCACCGCAACGCAGCAAGGCGGACCAAAAAAGACAAAACGTAATTACGCTGCGGAAAATGCAATCGGCGACACGAAGTCAGACGGTGTCCCACCTACGAGAGAAAATGCAACTCATGTTGGAAGCTTAATCATTTCGCGATTTGCTGTTTTAAGCTCGACCGTAGTTGGCGAAGTAAGAAAACATGACGTCGACAAGGACGTCGACGATGACTTTAGACGTTCTGGAGATAGGCGGTGAAAACGGAAAACACGATTGGATAATCAAAGCTTAAGTTCCTGCTCGAGAAGTCTTCTTTAAGGTTGACACCGGATCTCAAGTCTGCCTGCTACCGTTTTCTGTGTACAAAAAGCTGCGAGCCCCAGAAGCGGTAAAGGCCAGTAACTTTGTCCTGCGAGCGTACACAGGAGGAGTTATAAGAAACTTTGAAACGAGGTGCCAGAAGCTGGCCGTCGGAAAGGCTGCTAATAGTGTGAAGTTCTTTGTCGTGAAAGATGGTCGCCAGGCCATACTGGGGCTGGATACAAGCGACGCTTTAGGAAGTGTGCAGCACACAGTGGACGCCATCAGAACTTCGGAGGAGTATAAGGCTACCAAAGAATTCAGGCACCTTTTCGATAGTTTAGGCTGCCTGAAGCAGCCCTACAGCATGGTCCTAAAGCCTGGTCCCATTCCCGCTGTCCAGGCAGCCCGGTCGGTGCCCCTGTCCCTCCGTCATCCCCTTCATGACGAGTTCTAAAAATGGACCAAGCGGGAATCATAAAAAAGACTTCCCCCACCATTGGGTAAGCCCTTTGGTTTTGGTCAAGAAAAAAAATGGCAGACTTCGGGTCTGCATGGACCCAAGAAGAATTAATGAGCATGTGAAGAGGCAGCATTACCATTTTTCCAAGTGGGAAGATATCGAAGGAGAACTGGCCGGCGCAGTTTACTTTGGCTGCCTAGACGAAAACTCTTGATTCCGCCAGATACCACTGGACCAGTAAACGTCGAAAATATGTACTTTCGGAACTCCTTTTGGCAGATACCATTATCTCCGGCTGCCTTTTGGTATCTCGTTGAAAGCTGCTGAAAGAGCTGGTTTAACGTTTAACGCACAGAAATGTAGGTTCGGCTTAACGAAAATACAGTTTCTGTGTGAAATAATCGGGCGAAAGGCATTTCGGTTAATCCACAGCTGGTGCAAGGCCTATTGGGAATGCCGGTGCCAAAAAACAAAACAGCCAATCAGCGTATGCTGGGGGTGACTAACCACTTCGGAGAATACGTGCGGCACCTGTCTGAAAGAACGGGCTGTTGCGAGCGCTTATCAAGACTCATTTGGTGTTTGAGAGGACCGAGGACCATGCGAGCGATTGGAACAGCATCACGCAGATTCTTAGTAGAGCGCCCGTGTTAGCCATCTTCGATCCTCAAAAGGGAGACGAGAATAACGTGTGACGCATCGAAGACGGCGTCGGTGTGGCGTTTTCGCTGTGTCATGGTGGTCACTGGCGACCGGTGACTTACGCATCCGGAGCGCTAACGCAAGTTGAACAACGTTACGCAGAAATTGAAAAAAGAAACGCTTGGTATTGTGATTGATTGTGACAAATTTCGCCACTTTGTTTACGGACAGAAGGTCGTCATTGAGGAAGATCACTAGTCGCTCCTGTCTGTTACAATGAAAGGAATTTGTGACATGCCGCCTCGTTCACAGAGATTTTTTAAGACTTCTCAAATACGACTATGGGCCTTCTGCGCTGAAGCTTTGAACAAACGGTGGCGCGTTCGTTTTGGGTAGCACACGCTCACCTGTTTGGGACTCCCACTATTGTGGCACCTTCGTCGTGAATTTGTTTCCTTCCGTGTAGTGCAGAAGAACGGAAAAACACCTTTGGACGTCGAAATCGGCTACATTCAACGCCGCAAGACAATCAAAAAAGTTCCGGATTCATGCCGCCACGGCTAGAGTACGCGTGTCGTATCTCTAAGTGGTGACGTTAGAACATCTGGCGTACTTGATGTTTTTGTTTTTCTTACCCTTTATGTTTCTTTGGGACGCGTTATACGGCGTTTTCTTGGTTCACGCTCTTATCGTCCTAGCTTTGGCGTGTGCTTCAACGGCGTTTGCATTTTTCGTTTTTCTTCTATTTTCCTCGTTATCGTGTTCCGCGCCGGAGAAGGCGCGGAAGGCAGAGAAAATACTGCAGGGCATAGGCATCCTGCGTTGCCCAGGATGCGCTGTGAAAAATGACTTGTTAGGACTTGTTTTTGGGTAGTAAAAACTTGAGCGACTCAAGCTGCCACACGCATAGAAGCTATGCGTGTGGCAGCCTAGTCGCTGTCGCCTCAGGCAAAACAAGGGTCTGGCTGAGTCATTTCTCTGGCGCATCGACGTCAGGATGCCTATGCCTGCGTGGCTGAAGCACTTAGTGTTGGCGGACATGCTGTCACGGGTGTCTCCCGTCGGTCAGGTCTACGAGCTGGTGCCACAGTCGTCGTGGAAGTACATGCGACTCAGCTCCTGGGTTCCATGGTGACGGAAGCAACGTAAGAAAAACTGGCCGAAGAGGCTGCTCGGGACAACTACGTGCAGTCGAGCATCACCAACCTGTAAGCTGGCCAGCCACTTCAAGATGAACTCAAACCTTTTGAATCGGAACTATCTCTGGTGAGTGGAATCCTCTTAAGGGAACAAAAAGTGTTTGTACCGATAAGCATGCGACGAGGAATGCTACAAAGATTTCACACCGGTCATCTCGGTTTACACCAGAAAGAATGGCACGACGCCTTGTTTTTTGGCAGGGTCTGAACGGCGACATCACCCCGCTGATACGGAACTGCTCTCATGTAGAAAGGATTTTCTTACAAGCAACCAGTACAAACACTACTAATGCGCCCACTTCCGAGCAGTGCATGGTGCGGGGTCGGGGTTGACATCTTTGTTTTTGGAGGAAACACATACCTCGTTGCGTTTGACGCACTTTACAATTTCTCAGAGGTCGAGAAGCTGCCGAACGCAAGCGCGAGAACCACAATTGCGGCACTCAGCTCCATGTTCGCAAGGTACGGCATACCGCTCAAAGTCTGCACCGACAATGGACCGAATTTTCCAGCCTACAAGTTCCTCCGCCTTCTCGCAGAGGTATGACCTCAAACTCGTCACATCCTGCTTCCACTACCCCAGTCTAACAGACTCGCAGAAAAGGTGTGCATATTGTCAAGCGCATTCTGAAGAAAACTGAAGAATCAATGGACAAATTCTGGTTTGGCCTGCTGGCCTACCGCTCCCTCGCCACTAGAGACGACAGCCAATCTCGGGGGAACTTCTTCAAGGCAGGTGTCTTCGGAATAACATTTCGGACATTGGCGAAGTAACACCACTACAATAAAGAAACAAGTTCAAACTCGAAAAGGGCAACCACTGCCACTATGAGCTCAAGGGGACGTCGTGAGGATTGGAGACACTGCATGGTCGTGGAAAGCCAATGTGGTTGACAAAGCCGCCCCCAGGTCTTACCGTGTTTTGAAAGAAGATCACCTAATGCTAGACGTAACCGGCAATACCTGCTACATACCCGCGAGCACTATGCGGAAGCGAGTGACGACGACGACTGGAGTACGCTCAGTCGAGACGAGGGTGGCACTGAGCTACCGGTCCGGACAGAGTCGACCCCGAGCATCCAGGCGACGTCTTGTCACTCATAGACGTCACAGGTGCGGGAAACTTCAAACGGCGGCGCGAGACCTACGGCCAACAGCAACCCGGCCGCTGTTTCGACGACGCAGCCTTTAGCACTGTCACACCAACAGCAACCTTCAGGCGATGGCGTGTCCAAGGTCACAAGCCAGGAAGCCGACTCGCACGGTGAAACCTCCAGAGCGTCTCCATTATGACTCTGAATCAAATCCAAGTGGCATGAACTCGTACTTTGTATTTTGTTACCCGTGAAGAGATGTATCGGGCTCATCATGTACAACGCCTCGCATGAAAGGCACTAGTCATACGCAGTGCACCCGGCGCTGTCTGATAAATACCGCCGATGTCCATTAAACTAGGCTCTTGTTGCTCTGCACACGATCTTGTCGACTACCTCTTTATCGTCGGTGATGCAGTATGCATCATTGCCTAGAGGTCGTCCGACCCAGCCATTTCTGGAAGATCTCAGATGATTTGCATCGGACTTTCTGGAGAAACCAAACCGCTTGCGCCCTTCTTGTTGATGTAGCAAAGGTGTTTGATAGAGTTATTGATAACATAAATCTTGCTAAAAAAATATAACAATGGTGCTTTTCGCGCTCCATTTCTTTTTTTGTTTTTTGCTTCAGACCTTTTTGACTGGGCGTACACAAATTGTTTCTTATAGGGAATAAGCAAAGTTCTAAAGTTATTTTAAACGCGGGGGCTCCTCAAGGTCCTATTGTGTTCCTCTTCTCTTTAACAGATTCATGATCATTATGTCCAACTCTATTTACACATGCAAGCTATTACCAATACGCGGATAACACGGTGATTCTCTTGATCATCTTGATTATGCTGCAGCAATCACGTTGCTTCAAGACAATACGTGCCACTGACATGACTGGTTTAAAGAAAATTGTCTGTCAATAACTATATCTAAAACTAAGATTATTTGCTTTCACAGTCCTCTGAACGTTTGAACATCCGATCTCCCACTTTATATGCATATATCTGAGCGCATTCCATGCAATTGTTCTGCTGCGGGTTACGTCGATAATGGTAAATATTTAGCTGTTCGTACAGTTCGAGAGCGATTGGTCATAGGATTCTCATTTGCTAAGCTATTTCTGCAAGACTGAGAAATGGCTCTATTTTTAATGTATAATGCCAGATCACTAATACCAAGTTCAACAAAAAGACAATAGTTCAAGCGTTGGCATATGGTGTTTCGCGGCACGGTATGACGATTTTTGGTCATGGTTCGGGACTATTGGCGCCAGAAAATTTATTCTGTTCAGATAGGCATATTAAATAAAAATATTGTGTATGGTTCCATTTGGTAATCTGAATGAAAAAAAGCTAATAGCATTGCGTTTACTTTTATTCAAGGAACTACTGTCGCAAACTGTTGTGCTAAGGAACTTTTTGAAACGATAGGTTCAAACACCTCATGTTTTATCTCGCTCACTTCGGCGCGTTGGACGCAACGTGGTGCCTTATGTCGCAACGAAATGCGGCAAAAAGGGTGCGCCATTCTCACATTCCTCCTACCTTCAACGACCTCCCAGATGACATCTATAATGTGGACTCTCTAAAGGACACTAAAACTAGTACGTTCAAAACCTTTGTGACTAGTCGTGACTGCGTGTCTGAGCGTTCGGTTCGTCATGCTGTGAATCGCATCGTGGATAATGAGTGTTGAAATCAGACTTGATGTGTTGGGGACACGTTTGACTTCGAGTGTAGGGTGCTCTCCCACATGCCTCCTTCGGGCTTTGACAGGCCCGTGTGTTTACGTTGATGGAACACCAGCTAATAAACTATTTTGCTTATGGTTATGATTAGAGTTATGATTACAATTATGGTCATGATTATGCTTGTGGTTGTGGTTATGGTTGCGGCTCTTGTGGTTGTAGTTGTAACTGTTGTTGAGGTTGTTGTAGTGGTTTTGGTTGTTGTGGTTGTGGTGGTTGTTGTTGTGGTTGTTGTTGCAGTTGCTGTAGTTGTATTTGATGTAGTAGTTGTCTTAATAGCAGTTTTTGTTGTTGATGTAGTAATAATACTAGTAGTAGTAGTTGTTACAGTAGTAGTTGTCCTTGCAGTTGTTGTTGTAGTAGTAGTTCTTGTAGCTGTGGTAGGTTGTAGTAGTCGTTGTCCGTTGCAGTTGTTGCTGCTGTTTTGTTGTTGTTCTTCTTGTTGCTGCCGACGCCACCTGTCTTATATTTTTTCACACCGGGTTTCTTATGCTGCGGAAGCAATGTCTGCAATGTAATGTTTAGCTTCTGCTCTTATTGCGCCTAATTTCAAATTTGTTATTTCTACCTCGGAGTTGCCAAGGAATGAATGTGCTTTTAGGTGAAACACAATTTCTGTTCCTTAAATTGAGAATAAAAATACTTTATAGCCCCCTTCTCAAAATACAATTAGAATTCACTCAAATCACACAATTTGTTTTTGCCGTTTTGTATTCGATAGACGAAATGACCTGTTGTGAATAGGTCTTTCCTTAACTGTTTGTTGCAAGTTGGTGCATTGTAATGTCAATGCGTGTATTATTACTTGTATTTTACACTTTGCATCCACGCATCTTTGCAATTCCAACTGTCAACGGCATGGGAAAATAGAACTGTATAAATTTCAAGCCTAGATGCGACTGTAAACACGAGTGTTTCGGGAACGACGGCTTTTACCAAAGGAGCCTCTTCACTTGATACTGCGGCAGTAGTGCTAAATTTCTGGAATCTTGCAGAAGGCCCACAACGTGTTGAACATGACTGCTGTGTTGGCGTTCGGCAGAGACTCGATCTTACTTATTGAACACGACTCTCAGTCAAGACGCTTAACGCAGCACTCGGGTTAAAATCTATTTCTCACGTTGGCCCTTTTTCGGTGACGTCAACAATTCAGCACTATATCTCTAGGTTATCTGCGAGGTGCTCACTATACTTCGCTTAACCTGAAGTGGAGACGCCGCCGACGCTACGAGATGAGGGACACAAACACTACGGCGCACTACTGCAAAAGTACTCACACCGCACACTCACTCCTTACACACGAAAAGGAAAGGAAAAAGTTCAAACGAACCGGCGCTGACTAAAACTCGCTTTTATTGTTGTCAATTGTCAGTCTGTTCGGTTTGTTTGAATTTTTCCATTTCTTTTCGTGTGTAAGGAGTGAGTGTGCGGTGTCAGTGTACTTCTACAGCAGTGCGCTTTAGTGTGTGTTAATATGAGTAACTAACTCGTCAAAAGCTGCTAATTTAACGAGATGAGGGAGCCAGTCAGACAGCGCGAAAGGCGAACCATCACGGTGCTCGTTGTGTTTCTCTGAGTGTTCTATCATTGCTGACCCAATTACAAAAGGTAAGGCCCAGTGACTTGCGCTTTCGACCATAGGCGACGACTACGGGGGAGGGGATTGAGCTTCTCCGAAAAATTTACCGGGAAGGGCAGGGCTTTCCCTAGAACCTCCCCCTGTGAGCTTCTAGGGAAAGCAAGTGCACTCGCCTCCAGGACATAGGCCTCATCCCCTTATGAAGGGTGCCATCGAGGGTGCTGGCGCATATCGACAAGTGTCACGCATGAGTCAGAGTAACCAGAGCTGTATATATAGAAAGTTTGGTCAATAATTGATAAAAATATGACAAAATAGGGGCACGTCATTGGACGAAATTGTTTCAATGACTTTGGGCGCGATGACTGGAAGGTCTTGTGGCCAACCACTAGCCCCACATATTCCCCTGGCTGAGGCAATAAGGTTAACAAATACGCTCCATTGGCAATTTCAAGTTCAGGATGTTTTGAAGTATTTCATTTCAGCACGCTAGGTTGATATTTGCCACTCTTCGTAATTTAAATGGCAACGCGCGTAACGTTGTCGTCGCGGCGACATTCAGAACGCACACACTCTTCCTTTCGATAATACACACGCCCGCGGCCACTGCCGCGGCCACAAAAGGAGTGAACGATAAAAAGGGCGGATTCGGCTGCGTGGGAATTTTGACCCAGACCCCGAACGCGCACTCCACACTGCAGTTGCGCGTGATGTTTCAGGAAATTTTTCTCGCCGATGTCACCTTTCCTAACTTAGTAAACGCACTCAGCACCTTGAAACTCTCGTTTTCCAACAATCTTATACAATAATACATTCATGTACTTTCAGCCTTATCCAGAAACAAAAAAATGCCTGCGCCTCGCTACGCAGATCGCTTTAAGGTTATCTCAACTCATTCTTACTTCGCGAGCTCATCACGGGGCGAATATGCAGCGTAACGGCGGCGTCGCTTTCACCGCTCCATCCCGGCTCCCGCCAGCTCCCCCGTTAAGCAGACCCTTTTTATACACGGTTCTAAGAGAAACTAGGGCAACTGCATAGGTGGGGAGCATATATACAGCTACTCTAAGACTTACGAGAAATATGAACTGCAAGTACTCTGGAGTCATTACTGTACGAGACATTTTAAAGACTCAATAGACCCTATGATAAATTGTTTTGTGGTCTGACGACATTGAGAGCGTCGCCATTTTGATGTTGGCAAGCGTCGTCGGTACCGAAGCACGGTGGAAACATCGTAGAAAACCTAACGGGCAGTGTGCGATGGCCCGGCAACTGTGATTTTCGCCTTCCGACCATGTAATACGGACGAACAGCTTAAAAACCTACCGCAACTGCCTGACGAAACTTTCGAAGGCCTGTGCAAACTACCGCGCCATCGCATACTGTCCATACGGTTGTCTACGATGCCCCCACTCTGCTTCGGCGCCGACGACGCTTGCCAACATTAAATCGGCGACGCTCTCAGTGTTGTCAGACCACAAGACAATTTCACATGATGTCTATTCCAGGCGGAGAAAATAAATAAAAAGAAAACAAGCCTGCAAATGGCAGAAAATACGTAGGAAAAGACTCTCCGGCGACGGCAATTGTTGCGGCGCGCTTGCCTAACAAAATGAACAAAGAAAAGTGAAAAAGGAGCTCAGGCAGCCTTACAATGAGTACCGACCTCACTAAGCTTTTGGCGCATGCGTGACTACCGCCCTGACTTTAGTTCATGGGAGGCAGACGGCCGTGCATGCGAGGGCTCGTTTCGTCTCGTGCTCCACAAGCCCAGAGTTCCAGCGAGGTTTTTGCACGTGCAAAAATACAAAATCTCCCTCGATGCGTTTTGGAAGAAGTGATATAGTCAAATTGGCTGTTGAGATCAGCATATATTAATGTCAGAACTAAAAAACAAACGCAGAAGCATGACGAAGGGACTGATGAAAAAAGAAGAGCGAGAGCAGCGACATGCCTTTTTTGACAAAAACGGGAGCAAAAGCTCTTCAAGGCATGCCGCTGGCAAATTATAAAAAAAAAAGGCGCGCGTAAGAAAATTGTTTGAACATCTAAGTGTTGCCGGCAGTAGGCAGCAAAAGTCGAAGGCGGCACCAGACGCAACCGAGAGGCGAAATCCAAGTTCGACAACTTGTGCGTTTTGTTTTTTTTAAGTCAATTTGCCTTTATTTTAAACCTAAATATCAAAAAGCTCAAATTAATAAAGGGTGAACTCTGTTACCATGCTAATTTCCAGAACCAAGATAAAAATAAAAATATAAATCAGTTATGTAACGGAACGTCCACAGTACACTGTAACAAATGGGGTGCAGTCTCAGCTTGAAACTTTTGTGAGCGGGGTACTTCAGGGATCTCTTTTTGGGCCTCTTGTTATTTTTTTTCTACATAAACGACCTAGTTAATTTGTCACAGACACCCGAGAACATCAGTTGCGCAGGGGACACAAATGTATATATTTGTCATCCGAATTTTATGGAACAAGAATCCTTCCCTAATGAATGGATAAGAAACTTATCACTATGGTGACGGTCTTATAAACTGCAGCTTAACACTGGTAAAACAAAATATAATATTTTAAATAAATACAAATGAACCCATTATTTGTGATATGTATCACGTTTGAAGGAACTATTATCGAAAATGTAAGCTCACATAAATGTATGGGTGTCTGGTTCGATGAAAACTTATCTTGGTCTCCCCATGTCGAATACCTCCGCTCAAAACTTTGCCGATTCATTGACACATTACGAAGGCTTAGGCTACTACTTCGATGATGGTTCAAACCTCAAAAGTATTTCGCATTGTTACACTTTTACCTAAACTATTGTCTACTGATTTAGGGTACTACAGCGACAACGAATCTTAGTTGGGCTACTACACCTACAAACGAAAGCGATCCGATGCATAGACAACTTAGATTTTGGCACTCACACCGCTCTCTCTTTCTATACACATAAAATACTTACAATTCCCAGCAACATTGTAGCTTAAAATTAGTTGTAATAACTTGCACATAAATAAAACCAGAGAGCCTATAGACATATTCCCAAAGAAAAATATGACGTATAATTTGCGGCATAAGACACACATCCAGGAGAAAATCCGCACCTATTAAGGGTCACAAAAGTTGATCTTTTTTGATTCCGTAATTTTTTAAACGAGTTTTCAGAGAGTTTTGGATATTACTAAATTGTTCTTCTTTTTTGCAGAGTTTTAAAAATAATATAAGAGAGTACATTTGGATGATCGAAAGTCAAATATTTAGGCCACTATTCAGTCTTCTCAGACTCTCAGTTATTGGCATTTTATGCATCTATTGATTCAGAGGCAAATCCCTCCCACTTTAAGTTTTATTTAGACCTAATTTGACTTTGTGAGAATATTTGAAACTTGAGTAAAAACATTCAAGTGTATTCAGGTTCAGTAATCGTATTTGTATGTACATTCGGATCTATGTATGATTTTTTCATATTGCTGGTGCAGAGCTGCCCTAACACTATTATGGAGACTGGAGCCTTGTCACGTTGCTTCGGGAACCTATTGCGCCTTCCTTCCCTACATTTTCTGGATGTCAAAGAAAAACTCCATTCATTCATTCATCTCTGTTTCTAAGATCATATGTCTAGGTCTTAACTTCGAAGTGGTGTTACTCTGGCAGCTAAGCTGCCGCATACAGTGGCTCCTCGTACCAACGACATAATGCAGTACACTGACAACTATACAGAACTGACAACTACAAGACATAATGGCTCCAACGCTATTATGGAGACTGAAACCTTGTCAAGGTTGCTTCCGGGAACATATTGACCTTCCCCTCTCTACATTTTCTAGGTGTCAAGAAAACTTCATTCATTCATTCATCTCTCTGTTTCTAAGATCGTATGTCTAGGTCTTAACTTCGACGTGGCGTTACTCTGGCAGCCTAAGCTGCCGCATACAGTTGAGCTCTCGTTGCCAACAGACATAATGCAGTACACTGCAAACTCTACAGAGCGAGGAACAACTACCGGATATAATAGCTCTAGCGCTATTAGGGAGACTGGAGCCTTGTCAGGTTGCTTAGGGAACCTATTGCTCCTTGCTTCTCTACGGCACTGTGGATGTCAAGAAAACTTCATTCAATCATTCATCTCTGTTTCTAAGATCGTATGTCTAGGTCTTAACTTCAAAGTGGCGTTACTCTGGCAGCTAAGCTGCCACATACAGTTGGCTCTCGTACCAAAGACATAATGCAGTACACTCACTTAACTCTACAGAACTGACAACTACATGACATGATAGCACTAACGCTATTATGGAGACTGCAGCCTTGTCAAGGTTGCTTCGGGAACCTATTGCTTCTTCTTCTCTACATTTTTTCTGATGTCAAAGAAAACTTCATTCATTCATTCATCTCTGTTTCTAAGATCGTATGTCCTAGGTCTTAACTTCAGTACAGTGGCGTTACTCTGGCAGCTAAGCTACCACATAGAGTGGCTCTCGTACCAACGACATAATGCCGTACACTGACAACTCTACAGAACTGACAACTACAATACATATTACCTCTAACGCCATTATGGAGACTGGAGCCTTGTCAGATTGCTTCGGGAACCTATTGCTCCTTCCTTCTCTACATTTTCTGGATGTCAAGAAAACTTCATTCATTTCATTCATTCATTCCTGTTTCTAAGATCGTCTGTCTAGGTCTTAACTTCGAAGTGGCGTTACTCTGGCAGCTAAGCTGCAACATACGAGTGAAAGCTCTCGTACCAACGACATAATGCAGTACTCTGAGCAACTCTAGAGAACTGACAACTACAAGACATAATACCTCTAACGCTGTCATGGAGACTGGAGCCTGTGTCGAAGGTGCACTTCGGGAACCTATTGCTCCTTCCTTCTCTACATTTTCACGGATGTCATGAAAGCTTCATTCATTCATTCATTCATTCCTGTTTCTAAGATCGTCCTTCTGAGTCTTAACTTCGAAGTGGCGTTACTTTGGCAGCTAAGCTGCAACATACAGTGGCTCTCGTACCAACACGACATAATGCAGTACACTGCAAACTCTACAGAAAGCAATACGTAGCCA
>JAZHYW010015207.1:0-104009 GCA_037355805.1 Ixodes ricinus
CACTTCTCTGGTAAGACTAGCTGGGATGGTAATCTGGACGGTGTAAACAAAGCCACAGGCAAGCAGCTGTGCGTGATCATATGACGGGACAAACCGAAACCGAACAAATGAGCTCGAAGAAAGCGTATATTTATCTAAAGAACACATCAAATTAAAAAAATACGCCCTTTGTCTTGTAAAAAAAAAGTTGTAAATTTGATTGATTTTTGAAAAATGAAATAAACTTACGTTTCCAAAATAAAAAAAAAAAAAAATGTTTTTTTTTTAAACTGACGAGACGAACTTTGGATCTACGTGCAGTCCAACAACATATGTGTCTTTATCATGTCAGCCACCATGCTGCGCCGCGTTCCCTTTTCCTCCTCAGCCCCCTGCTGAGCACCTTTAGGTACTGTCGTACCACAGCCACTAAGATTGCTGTATTTGCCGTTAACACGCCGAAGAACAAATCGCGTAGCAAGTAACGTGAACAAAGTCACATCTGGGTTTTCTTAAACTGTCCGTAACCATGAACCTCCGAAGGCCCGTTCACACACTTGCGTTTGCTTAGGACCGAGTTCATGGGATCTCTTACGACGATAGAAGGATGGATAAATAAGGCTAAACCCTTTGAGCCTTCCGGCTCAAAGGGTTTAGCCTTTGAGCTAGCCACACCAGTATTTTTTCTTTCTAACATTTAATTAACATATAGTTATGTACCTAGAGATTTATTAAAAAGGTATATACAATCCGTACCACGGAGGCGCCTCTATGCAACCGGGTGCCCCCACCTTCCGCCCTACGTGTCGTCCGGAAGGAAATTAGAAAATATGTATGCTTCCTTCGACCTATGCCACCAGTCAGATAATCTCTCCTTGGTTATCTACACCTTCCCCATGTCTATTTTTCCCCTCACTATCGCTAAATCCCAGTGCGTTTGTTAAATTAGTCGCCTCTTTAGCTACTGCAGGGTGAAGCCCCTTACAGTAAAGTATAAAGTGCTCAGCCGTCTCCTCCTCCTATCCACAAGTTCCACACACCGTATCTACACCAGAGCGAAGGTTTCGCGGTATTTCCGAGATCAAATCTACGTACAATGTCTGTGAAATATGATCGTTTAAAAAATTGTCAAAAGCTTTAAAAAAAAATGATGAGCAAAAAAAAAAAGAAAGAAAATACGTATACTGTAATTGCAATTTCCCGCGGCCACTCGATAGATGACGCCAGTGTGTTCTCTCGTCGTAAAAGGTTTTAATAGGTTTGACCACTGATCTCTATGACAATTGCTGGATCGCGTTTGCCCGCTCCGCGAATGCGGCCACTGGCGGGCATCTTTTTGGTAGAGTTATATTACCTCTAGCCAAGGTACAGCTGCTCGGAAGCAACTATCATCCATCCATAGCAGGCAGCGTTGCGGCAGTTGTGGTGGCAGGCTGCCATCAAAATAGCGTAGGTGATATTTCGTGCTTGATTCAAATTGTTTGACGAAACATATTTTTGAAACGCGGCGTGAATGGTAGCCCGATCTTCAAAGACCCGGTGAAAGTTTCACGAAATCGCAGCGCCGGGGAAAACCAGCACAGCACGCATCGAAAGTCGCATCGAAAGAAGCATCGAAAGCAGACGCCGGTACGGAGTCTGCTTTCGAAGCGTGCTGCGCTGCTTTCCCCCGGTGCTGCGCTTTCGTAGAACTTTCGCCGGGTCCTCAAAGATGAGGCTACCGTTCACGCCGGGTTTCAAGGACCTGCTTCTTCGAACAACTTCAGTCAAGCACGAAATATCACCCACGGTACGGTGTACTAGATCCACGGCTATTTTATGGCAGCCTGCCGCCATTGCGCTGCCCGCCATATTACTATGATGGCTAGAGATAATATAACTCTACCAAAAAGATGGCCGACCATGGCCGCATTCCCGTCCATAGGCGGAGCTGGACAAACGCGATCCAGCAAATAGGCATAGAGATCAGTTGGTTTGACACACATGGTGGTAGCAGTCGCAACTATGGAAAGCAGCCTTGACGTTCGTGGGTTTTATTCAGTATTGCAGTCCTCGATTTTGCAGAGTCAACTTCAAGATGGATGTCAAAGGCTGCCTATAACGGCTTTTAATTTTTCACACGCGTTGTTGAACTCTTTGTTTTATTCCAGGAGGATTCGAAGTGAGCAGAGACAAATGTCACATTCCGACGGGCACCTGCAATCGCTACAGCTTCTCCAAAGGTTGCTGGGACAAAGTGGCAAGTCTCAAGTACCCCCGATGTCACCACGGTGTCACCGTCGTGTTGGGACAAATCTACGCAGTTGGTGGTCAGTCGGTGGAAAGCCTGTAAGCATTTTTACCATCATCTAAAGAAAAAGACCTAAAGAAATTACACGCTGTGTAATTTCTTTACGTCTTTCTACGCTCTTCGCGTGTTTACGTTTTCGTTTTATCAGTAATGTTACGAGCTGGACACGGTCCTAATACCTTTTGTTTTCTAACAGACGCAAAAGTAGACGGACCCTAAAGTGAGGGAAAACAATTCTGCACCGATTGGGCTGTTCTGTGTTCGTTGAGTTGATGTAGTTTTTTAATCGACAAAACTGTATTGATTTTGATCATTGTCACAGTTAAAACTCGAGACGAGAGATTGAAGTATGATAATATTTTACCATTTATCTGGCATCTTTTTCTTATTGATGTGTCTCTAAGCACTTTATTATTTAAAGCCCATTGTGCGCATCAGTATGACCTCTGGGGCCAGACGTCATTCCAAAGGGGAATACAGAAAGAGGTAAAAATGAGTCTTTCAGAGCAAGCTTGTAAACTTAAGATGTGTTAGTGGGCGTTCATATTAAGAAATGTGCACGAGTTAAATTATCGTTCACACTTCTTTGCGTGCGAGTCGGCCGTTGTAATGACATCCTACACATGTCTTCAAGGACTGGCGAGTTGTGGATAACGAGTGTTGTTGTTGACGAGCCTCTTTATCGCCACGGCTAGTTTGTGTTTGTGTAGTAAAACTCAAATAAACGCGTTGATTGATGTCTTGGTGCATTGTATACACCAGGTGCTCTAATCTGGACACATGGCGAAAACGTCGGCGAGGAATTCGACAGCCGTGATTGCCTGGCGCCTCGCTTGACCTTGGCGCCGGCCAATCACGGTGGTCGAATTCCTCGCCGACGTTCTCGCCAAGTGCCCAGATTAGAGCCCCAGGACAGTAAAGACTATTTATTATTATTATTTATTGATACCGTTAACCAGAATTCGGGTTGTTACAGGAGTGATGGTTAGACAGAATTATACAGCACCAACAAACTTTTTCATAAGGTTCATGGACTCTGTGGAAGCATATGACCCGGGTTCGGACAAATGGTCTCCCTTGACACCGCTGTGCTGCGCGCGGATGGCGGCCAACGCCATTGAGTTCAAGGACCAGATGTACGTGGTCGGCGGGCTCATGGTCGTTCCCGGTCACAAGCGAAAAGTCTGCATCGTTCCGGACACCATGTGCTTCAATCCCCAGACAGACACGTGAGTGTGGCCAGCGTTCTCTCTGAACATTTAATTCCTTGTGTAGTTAGATGTTTAACGTCACCGCACATTTTAGGAAACCGCTTTAAAAATGATGAACCCGACTAAGGTCGCAGAACATTCATTACTGCGCATGCGCGGTGAGCGAGTACTCTAGAAGCAAAACGGAACACTAGTTGATGTTTCCAGCTAACTGTCAACACACAGTTGCTTTCGTTGAGAGAAACGATAGGCATCAAATTTGCGCAGACATGAGAGGTTATGCAAAGCCATCTCTTGGTGATGGTTTTTGTTTTTTTGAAGAAAGAGGTAGTAAGAGGGGAGGGGTGCTACAATATCCTGCTCGTTCGGGCGTTTCATGCAAGGTGACCATGTTGAGACTGCTCTGTACAAGAACGAGGCAGAGAACGTTCTGGCAACACCTAACTGTTCGATTGTTCAGATAAATTCTATACATTTTAGCACCTACTTCACCGACGTTAACATTGACTCCTTGTTGAGGTCACGGGTTCACAGTCGTGAGAAGAACGTCTAGATGCCTGGCGGCTCTGCGCCTGAAAAAGTTACTGACTGGTTTACTCGTTGTAGTATTCTCATTTTCATTCTTCATTATTCTGGGTTTTCTTCGGTTTCTTTGTGTTCTCGCGAAGAAGCCGTCTGGCAGGGGTCAGTGGCACTGCTGCTCGATTCCATCTTCTCCCGCTTCAGTGGTAACGTCTGCGAGAAAATATCAAGAAGTCCGTCGCGAGCTCGGCAGCTAAAATTTAACAAGCTGAAACTCGAGAGGAGGTTTGAATTTGTATTTAGCACACCATAAACAGTTCGGCTCAGCTATGGCGTTTACGTGGCAGGTGGCACCACCGAGCAGCCCTTCCGCTGCCCATGTGCAATTCGTCCCTCGTGGTGCACAACGACCGATTGTTCGCCTTCGGCGGTCTCGTGCGCACCGTGACCCAAGACAAATCCCAGCCCCTGACACCAATCGGTGACGTGCTCGAGTACACTCCTGGTACCGACACCTGGGTCCTGTTGACGTCCATGCCCACGCCCTGCCACAGTTCCTGTCTGGCCTCACTTGGTGAGTTGATCAGCTGCAGGTAGTTTTGTAATTAATTATGTGTAATATATGAGCATCTCACACTCGTCTTTGCCGAGAGGCGAGAAGTTTGTTACATCTCTGTAGGCCACAATATTATTAATATATATAGATAAAAACAAATGAATTGCGAAGGTAAAGATTTGCTTCCTTTCACACGCGCCCCTATATCATTCAATGTGCGACAAAAGTCGCACATCAACGCTGCGTAGAATTGTCAATATTTCGGTAGGCGGCTATTACATTTTAGTTGGACTTCATAATGTTTAAATGTTCCTGAGTTGGCAGAAGAAGAAAGGAAAAGTGTTTGCGTGCACACCCTTTACAACATTTTCCCAGCCATTTGAGATGTCGTACAAGATAATACAATGTAAACCGGGTAGGACCAGTATGATGTACATTAAGCACAAACATAAAAACCTAAAATGAACATCATAAAAAAAAACACGGTAATATTACTGCGGGCAGCGCGCGACGCTCTGAAGTTTAATCGAGAGCTGATTCGCTGTCATTCGGCTAAATGCCACTCGAGCTTTTCTAACTCATGAGTGCGGCTTGTTTTCTTCCTAAGCAGCGTTGTGGGAGTGCATACCGGGTGTCTGGCAAAAAAGGTAACAATTTTTGTTACTGCACACAAACGTTACACTTCTCCGAACGCCCAGTTTCCGCCCCATTGTAGCGCAGTGATTGGGACCATATTGTAAAATTTCAGAACTTACTGTGATGTAGTTAAAATATTATAAGATATAAAAATAATCGTTAAGGACAATGTGTCCGTTCCCGATAAAAGGCGTTTTTCATATCCACGTTTTCGCGATGATACGCGGGCTTTGTTGGTCGGCATTTTTCCGTTGTAAATTTTCTGAAATCGCTTATAATAGTGTCACGTATAATAGTAAGTTTTGAAACTTTGGCAACTGGTCCTAACCGCTGGTACAACATTTGGGCTGAGACCGAGCGTTCGGCGATGCATAGTTTACTTTTCCGGTGCGAAAAACACGGTTCTTTTTTCTTCCAAACACCACGTATATTCTTTTCTCCATCATGCTCATTACGCTAATTGATAAGCGCATATAATCGTCGAATTAATCGACGAGAGCAGACCTGGCTACCGAGCAAGCCTGCTCTTGTCGCAAAGAACCTGCGCCGCTTTCCAATCGCACGTTCCCGGTGCACTCGCAGGCGACGACATCTACGTGTTGGGCGGCCAGCTGGAGGACGACGCAGCCACGGCCACCAAGGCATCGTACCGCTACAACCCGTCCACCGACCGCTGGCTGGCCCTGCCCCGTTGCCCTCGAGGCTGAGCCAGTCGTGCGCGGTCGCCCTGCGCATGCACGTTTTTGAGTAGGCACAGAAAGAGCTCATTGACCAAGCCATCGCCTTGCCAAATCATGTGGTAGTTTGTCTAAATAAAATTTGTGTTACGTTGAGCTTGAAGTCGGGCATCGCCGGTGATAGTTAATTGTGAGCATTTTAAATATAGGCGTGACATGCCTGATCTCTTGCTTTTTGTTTGGCTAGGCGAAGAGACGACGATTTGACCAGGTTGAGATTTTTGCGTGAAAATCCTGATCACCTCTTGATTTTTGTTTAGGTAGACGGAGAGACAGACGACGCCTTTACGAGGTGGTCGCTGGGACAAATTTAATGTTCTAAATAAAATTGTGTTACGTTGAGCTTGAAGTCGGGGACCGCCTGTGAAACATGGACGCTAGGAAATCTTTTATATAGATTTATTTAAGAAATACTTGACTACCTCTTGATGTCTGTTTCCTGAACATGATTAAAGGGCATTCATACGGGGAACAGAAATCCCTCCCTTTGCTCCGCGGGTGGCGTATTGCGTGGTAACAACTGCGCGGAGCAGCGCTGACGTAGACATCCCAGGGGAATGGAAAGGGGGGGGGGGCTTTTGCTGATGCTGCACATCCCCCTGGCATGGGATTTCTTTGTAATTGACGGTATTTTGTCCGCGTGTATGGCAACTTTAGAGATTTTGCTCAGTGAGATGCCGGCGGTCGCATCAGAATCGCATAACTTGTTCTGGCTTGCGCTGTTGCGCATGTCGTCCTAAGCACCCGAAGTAAAGTTCCTCGATAAAATTCAGGCTTACAAGTACCGCCAACTACTGTTGTGGAAACGCGCATGAATTGCCACGAGCGGGTGCTCCGCCGCCATTCGCTTCCAAGGGCCACTCATTTCAGTGCTCCATCGCCATTTGTCTCCAAGGCCCGCTAGAGACACGGGGCTCGTGCACTGGCGCATTTGACGCTACTTGAAATACAAACGCAAACACATCGAGGGGTTTTAACCCGAAGGAGTATTCGACATTCATCAATGCCGTCCTCAAGCTGCTCCTCATACAACTGGTCTTGAATTCCACGTCCTTTGTGTTGTATCCACCCATTCAAGAAGCGCTCCTTTTTTAGCAAGAAGCAGTTCGTCGTCTTCTGCACCTAACAGCGCTACCGCCATAATCGCGTGTTGCCATTTCATGTACGCCTTAATTTTTCTGTTCTCATCAGCGCGTTCCGAGCACTGTTGTCGAGAGCGTTCGCTAAATGCGTCTGATAACACTGACATCCCACTTGGTTCCCCGACCTTTGTGTGAGTGCTTGAGTCGGGGAGAGAGAATACCCTGAGCGATGGGGGGAGTCCGATGTCCGCCGAGCACTGACGTCCCCCACATCCCTCCCCGAAAGGCATCCCTCGTGTGACTTTAAAGTCGGTTGGAGCCCCGTCTGAATAAGTGTAATTAACTAACATCATTGTTTACAAATAAAAACACATTTTGACTTGACTTGAGGGTAAAGGGGTCATGAAACGATATCGGGTTGGAATGTTGATGACATTGCTGAGGCGTACTGCTTCTAGTCTGGTTCAAGTATACTCGCACAGACCGTCACTGATTCAAGAGCATCTTTGTCACGGTGAAATTGCGAGAAAAAAGGGGCGATTTCTTTCAGTCAGGCCTTCGCGAAGTTTGATCGACGTAATTCTGGACTGAAACCACCCACTTGATGACAGTCGAGCCGGTCGAGCGCGGCTCATGGATTGGACACGACAACATGCCTGGGAGCACTCGACTTCGGCTCAGAAACAATCAATCGCCTTCGGCGGACACATTCGGGCAGGTGGCATCTGTGTCCAATCCACTGGCGGTGATGAGTAATAGCTCGAACTCTAACCACATGCCTGGAGCTCAGTACGCGTTTTCTACTTTGCCGACCACAGCGTGTGGCTATGATTATAACGTTGGCGGCGTAGGATAGGCACCAGATTACGTGGCCGCTTGTTCTGGCTTCGAGTTGAGGGGATGAACGATTCTCATCTTTTTCGAATTGTTTTGGCAACTGCCATTGCCTAGAAAGAAAAACTAAGGCACGTTTATTCAGTTCTTAACGTTAGTGAGTGATTCTAAGTAGTTTTTAGGGAAAGTATAAAAATCGTTTCATGTCTCCTTTAAAAACCCAGTAGAAGTTCTACCTCCGGCAAGCGCTGTTTTTCCTTCGCCGGTCTTAGGATGCGCGTGCGACGAAGTGTTATCGAAGGCAGAAAGCTCGGTGATAACAGTTCACTTTTGTTTGCGCAGGTTTTAGGAAAATTGGGTACTTTGTCCGGCAGTTTATTTTGCGGTGTCTTTATCCTTATTGCAAGCGTCTGATGTTACCGAAAAGGTCAGGAAACAGCGTTACCCAGAATTCGCACGCAGCAATCGTGTATAGTGCTGCCTGTAGGTATCCCGATCTCTTAGAAAAGGAGCTCCGTCAGTATCTCGAGGAAAGAGGGGTCGCCAAAAGTTGACACTCGCTAATCAACCGTCCGGTCCCGTGTGGGACACCGTGCTCCTTTATATTCAGCATTCCTGCAGCGGGGTTGAGGCAGACCTGCGATCGAGGCAAACTCTCTTTTTATTTTTGCCTTCTCTTCTTCAAAAATGTTATCTGACTTTGCGTATCACCGCCGTGCTTTTGTGTTATGTTTTTTTTTAGTGTGCAGAGGGAAACAATGAAGTATCGGACAAAAGGAAGGGTGATTTTGAAGCTTTTATGACGCAATTCCGCGAAAAGTGAACAAAATGCGAAACAAGTGTGAGCAATATAAAGCGTTAGATAAACATCGGACAAAAGCAAACGATCTTTTTTAAGCCTTTACGAAGAAATTTCGCAAAAAATTAACAAAATGCGAAACAAGTGTGAGCGATATTAAAGCGTTCGATGAACAGGTGTCGAGCGCATTTTCCACGCCCAAGTTCGCCAAGAAACTAACGTGGCGTCTAGTTTTGGTTACGTCACATTCTGAAGCGTTTTTGAGTAGTTTAGATCTACTCAGCTCTGAGAAATACGAAAAAAGTGCTTCACACTATTCCAACTGTAGAAAAGGTCTATGCTAACGGTATTTTACTGTTATCCATTGAATGCCCCCCCCTCTTTTTTAGTATCAACGTATACTTAAATATGATTCTACGCTGAAGGTTACGTGAAATAATGTTTAAATAATGCAGTTCGGTTGGTTTTGGGGGGAGCAAGAGGGGAGGAACTTGTGATAAGGTTTTACAAGCATAAAAGGAGAGAAAGCTCTAACAAACGCGCTGAACAGTTTTTTTTAAATTTTCACTGAAGGTTGGAAATAACGTTTATTTCCAAGAACCGAACATCAGAGTTTAGGCCATTCATGATGAAGCGCCGAGATTTTCATAATTTTGAGCAGAGTTTGGAGCCAACTATGGATCAGGGGCTCTAAGTTTGACACTTAGTAAGAAAGTAGGGCGGAGTTCTGACCGCCGCGCTTGACCTTGACGCTGGCCAATCGCGGTGGTCAGAGATCTCGACGACTTTCTCGCACAGTGTCTATCCTAGAGCTCCAGTAGTAAGATGTAGTTTTTCTTGCAGATTAATAATCAATATTTTCTGCTTCGGTTTTACAACTTAGTGCCACAGAGCGAATAAACAACTTAACACTGAACATCGACATCACAAAGGCAGCTTTCAATACCGTTTGCATTTTTTTTGTCGTCGGTTGCCGCAGCTGTGCTTAATCCAAGAACACATACGTGTGGTATGTGGAAGCGAATTTCTAGCGTAATCGTCTGTGCGAAGATATTATCTCGCAAATATATAGATGCCCACTGCGTTGCAAACTTAAAGGGTATCTCCGGCAGTTGGTTGACCTGCCCCAACTAACTACATTTTCTGAATCCCAGGCGTGTACCCTTTTCGGTATGCTATTTTGTATCGGGAAGTTCACAATAGTTATTTTGAAATCGGCAAATAAAATGATGCCAGAACCAACACTGAAATACACCCACTCTTCTTAGCGCCATGACATCAGTGGCGGACAGACTTGTCAGTCGAGAAAGCAACCTAATAAATAAACTATGCCGAAACATCTGTTTCGTACGGCTGCACCACGGATGCTGGAGGCGAGCTTCCAAATAATTTATTTGACACTCATTAAAATGCTTGTAATCAGTTTGCAATAAATTCTACAGTCCAAAGAGTGAACCTTTGCTTTTCGCTCGCGTCACTTTTTTATTGTTGCCAGTAGAGATCTTCAGTTTGGAAAAAGGCGGTGAGGGCCAATATTGTAAACTAAAACCTTTTTGTAAAAAAAAGAAATATATATATTTTGGCTTAATAGTTGGGGTACTATTTCAGCGATGTTTTGTTGGTTTTGCTTAGCAAATTTTCAGGCAAATCGGGGATCACAAAGAGAACGCCGGCCCGGGCCTTGGCTGGGCAGTCATGTGCCACACATTCTAAATTGTTGATAACAAAAAGTGTGCTCAATGATCATTTAGGTTCAATGAAAACAAACAAGCGAAATGCAAAATCACTACGGCGCCCTTAAAAACGGCGCCGTAGTGTACAACATGATGTACTTTTCCTCTAAATTTCAAACTAAAAAAAAAACAAAAACAAAATAAAACAACGTGAGCATGACTTTGCTGTTTGTGCAGGGAGCCTTACAATGCCAACAAAGATAAGCTAACTATAGATGATGTTTATGATTATACAGCCTTTTGAAGATGCACTAGCGTGATTGTGATTGTTTCTTTACAAAAAACATGTACAGAGGAAAGTTCTCTGTCATACGAATTGAACAACGAAAAGGCCAATATCTCTTCAAGAAATGCATAAATAAAATATTGGCCACTTTTTTTTCCTCAAAATTACTTATGACCTGCATATTTCGCCAATATTCTCGAAATACATCGTCTAAGTCGAGATATTTATCGTGTCAAAGAAACTCGGTCCAAATTAAAAAAGAAAAAAAAGAACGGACGGTTGGGGTAGTTGGTAAACGTTCATGATGAAAAAACAGCGCGAAACACAAGGACACAAAGGGAGAGAAACATACAGGAACAGCGCCTTGTCCTGTGTGTATTTCTCCTCTGTGTACTTGTGTTTCACGCTGTTTTTCATCATGAGGAAATTTAAATAAAATATGGTCGCTTTACGCTTAATAAAGGGGCACTGTAGTCAATTTTCGAAAAAGGTCGTTTTTGATCTTATATTGTTTAAAATTTGTTAGTTCCCACATATACCTAGTCCTATGTTACAAAACCGTAATATTCATCTCTTGGCAATAGAAAAAACAGGTGGACAATTTTTTTTCTCGCGGACTACATTGTGTGGACCAATGAAAACCCTACAATACGCGCAGACTCCGAATGATTTTATTATAATTTGTTTCGAAGAGAGTCTGATGCGTACACATTCGAATAAGACTCCTTTTATTCTCTGCGGGCGATGCCATCGCTTGCAACTCGCTGACAAGCGCCCTTCGTCGACCACTTCACTCGGAAGAAAATTCTTCCCAAAAAGGGCGTGTCGCGATCTTTGAACACGCTTTCAACGAGGAAACAAGCAACGCTCGATTGTGATTTCGGGTTTGTTGGGATGCTTAGAGCGTCTAGATTGAGTTGTCACCACAAAGGACGACCTCAGAATTGACTTCAGTGCCCCTTTAAACAGTTTAACAGCACGCTTTTGCGGGCTCATGTATATAATTTGTCGGGCTCAGGCCGGGCTCAGGCTTATATTTAGAAACATTTGTCGGGCTGGGGCCGGGCTCAAGCTTCTGTCTAAAAATTCTGCCGGGCCCGGCCGGGCTAGTGTCTCCTCCGGGCCGGGTCGGGCCGGGCGTTGAAATTAAATATTCTGTCGGGGTCAGGCCGGGCCCAAGCCGTGCCTCTACCTGGCCGGGTCGGCCCGGACCTAGAAAATCCGACCCGTGCAATTGCCCCCCCCCCTCCGGTAAACGTTCGGGATTTCCTTTGAAAGACACGTCCCAAACGTGTGTAATCTCTGGATAACGAAGGGTAACTGCTACGGCGGCACCTAAACAAATGTTTGCTTTTGTGATTCTATATATAACGCATTGCAGTTAGCGGTCAGTGCATTCTGGTTCAAGCGCACTGACCGTAATGATTTGTTTCATCATTCGGGAGAACAGAATGGGGCTTACAAAACGTATTATGTCGTCTACTTCCATAGGCTGCAGGTCCACTAGATATGCCACTGTCGTCATTCGCAGCTACTTCCAATGGCTTTCGAAGGAATTTCCAGCATTAGCCTTTATCGCATTTGCTAATACTACGTAGGATCTTCGAACAGGACTGCGCGAATAGTTAGAAAAGTATCATCCACTCACCAGCTCTGGCCACTTAGAGACCAGAGGTGGTGAGTGGATAAATTTGTATTGATAAACTGGGCGCCAACTATCGATATGTGCGGGCACCAGGGCGCACAGATGAGTTTAATGAGGTGCACCCAGAGGTTTCGGAGGCGATGATACTTGCTTTTCCGAAGAGGTCGGGTGAGGGGGGGGGGGCGGCATCGCCGGGGTGGGAAGCTCCGCCCCCCGGGAAATGTTTTTGTTTCTTTTTTTTTTTTTTTTGGGGGGGGGGGGGGGAGGGGGCCCCCGAGCTCCTCCGTAGTCAGCGCCTATGTGCTATCGCATTAAAAGACCTCTGACACGCAAAACAAAAAAGTTTTTTTTTCGTGTTAGGCGTTGAAATGGCATATCAGGACATTACAAAAAAATTGTTTCACTATAGAGTTGCGTAGTTTTTTTTATAAAAAATAGAAATACGAGGCCCAATTCAAAGTTCCCGCCGTGCACTGTGACGTAACAGTGTACCGCAAGGTGTCGGGACGGTCAGAAGGGAGGCATCAACCTACGTCACTAAAAGTGGGTTCACGGGAAGTCACGTGAGTTTCACTCCTCGTGCTCTCCGTGACCGTGCCTAAGATTTCTTTTTATTTTTTATTCTGCTTTTTGTACGAACGATTGTAGAAAACGAAGTTTCAGTTCCACTAGCTCTTTACCGGTGCACCGTTGGTTAGTTTGCGTGCTGTAAAATTTGAGGACGAAGAGTCAGTGGATCGACGTGATGGAGGTCAATGATGAAAGCGTTGCGAGTACAAGCCAGTGTACGAGTGCATGCCGTCAGTCCGATAAGACAGAGCTATACTGGGCGCAAAACTAGCTATCAAGTTTTGAAAAGAAATGTTAGAACGCTCGCAGAAATTAGGATTTCTAGCATACGACACGCCCGATCGCATTGTTGAAGGTTCAGACACCGAGGTCGTTGAATCATCGGATACTCTCCAGCCTCAAGATGCCTGCCGTCTAAAGAATACGGACTGGTTTGTGTACCAAGTACAAGTAAACGTCGAGCACAAAGTACGTATTTTGTCTAGAAAATGAGTAGATCTTGTTTACTAGGTGCGCATGCGGCCGATGTATGTCTCTCGGAAATGCATGCAGTGTGATCTCTTCTTCAGTTGCTGAAATACCGGGACAGTCCCTCACACAGCACCTTCTAGGCATTGTAGTTGATCACGTCAATTCACTGACTCCGCTTCTTCTACCTTTACAGCAACTTCAAGCGATGAAAGGCCAATAAAAGAAACCTTGTCTGCTTCGATCGCTCATGGAGATGCGAAGAATAACAAAAAAAATATATATATACACGTGCTCGCGGCAAGCACGAGGAGAGATACAACTCACAGGACTTCCGGCGATGCTCTACCTTCTGACCGCCCCGACACCTCGCGGTACACTGTTACGTCACAGTGCACGGCGGGAACTTTGAATTGGGCCTCGTATTTCTATTTTTTATAAAAACAAACTTCGCAACTCTATAGTGAAACAATTTTTTTGTAATGTCCTGATATGCCATTTCAACGCCTAGCATGAAAACAAATCTTTTTTTTTTTGGCGTGTTAGAGGCTTTTTTTAAGGTGTGCCAAATATACACCACCACGTACCAGCTATGGCGTTGAATCGCTCACTGGACACCAGGAAAGGATGTAGCCATGAAGATTCGTGTGATGCCTGCGCTATGTGCGCCTCGATAGATGACTATTTGCGCTCCGCAGAGGAACTGTCTCACAACAATGAGACTGTAGGGGTGGTTCTGTCGCATTCTTTCCGTGTGTTTGACCCTGATGGGACTAGCCTTTATCGCACCGTTATATATATATAAAACAATTCAGTCTAATAAAGAAAAAACAGAAAAGAAAAATATTGTTGATTCGTTTCCTTTGGTAACGTCACAGTCACCAAATTGAAGGGGCAACGAGTGACAGGGGAAACAAGTAATTTAGAGTGGTGGCCCCGTCGCTTGCGGCCGACCAATCACATAACAAGAAGAATACGGACGCGCTTTATGACGATCCATGATTGGTTCGGGTAGCAGCAACTTTTATTGGTTGCCACGTGGTATGTAACGCACGGTTACTCTTCCTGGTGACTCGTTGCATTATGGTGACCATTGTCACAAAAAGAGTTTAAAGGGGCACTGAAGTCAATTTTAAAAAGGTCGCTTTTGATCTTTTATTGTTTAAAATGTGTCAGTTCCCACATATACCAAGTCCTATATTACAAAACCGGATATTCAACTCAGGGCAATAGAAAAACGTGGTGACTCTTTTTTCTCGTAGACTACATTATGGGCCAATGAAAGCCCTACAATACGCGCAGATTCCGGAATGATTTTATTATAACTCGTTTCGAAGAAAATTTGATAGGTACACATTCGGATAGGTAAGACTCCTCTTTTCCTCCGCGGGCGAAGCCATCGCTTGCAACTTGCCGACAAGCGCCCTTCGTCGACCACTTCACTCGGAAGAAAATTCTTCCCAGAAAGGGTGTGTCGCGATTTTTGAACACGCTTTTAACGAAAAAATAAGCTATACGCACGATTGTGATTTCAGTTTTTGCTGGTATGCTTAGAGCTTCTATATTGAGTTGCCATGACGAAAGAACGACCTCAAAATCGACCTCAGTGCCCCTTTAAGAAACGCAGATCATGGCGAGTACCATAAATAATTTTATTGGCCAGCTTATTAGATTACGCCATTAGCCAATAAGAACGTCGAAGAAGGAATCACGAAGAAAAAACGAATACAACAAGCCATGACCTGCGTTTCTGACGCTATCGAGTATTATTTGTGAGCTGACATCAGCGCTACCTTGCACTCCTGGCAGTCGAGAGTGACACGACGACAGGAGCTCTCAACTGTTGGGTTGCGAGTGTCGACGTGCGGATCGACCGTCTTCTTAGTTGGCTGAATCGCAAACCAAACTCGGCCGTTGGGCCAAGCGAGCGACCGTCACACCAACCTTTCTAATCCGTTATATCGTCGTCGTCCCTTCAGGTCTTGGAGAGCGACCAGCGCAGAGGGTGAGACGCAAGCGCGATAACAACGTGCGTAGGTTTGTACGGACCGTAGCAAAGAATGAAGGCCCGTTCCCACTCGCGCTGGACTATACGACCGGTTTTTAAACCATTCGTGACGGCTTAGAAACGGCTGCATTACTGGGCATCCGGTCGTAAGCCGTCTTAACAGGTTAAGAACCGGTCTTGATTCAGTTGGTCGGAGTCAAACGCAAGTGTGTGAACGGACCTTGACCAAATTCGACCACGACCTCCTGTACCACCGGAGCCCAAAACGACGCGCGCACGCGGGAAGCTCGGTGGCCATTATCCCGCTTCACACCTTCCCGTCGCATCGTAAATTAACATTCTCTCTCCCCCCCCCCTTCTCCCCCTTTCCCCGTCGAGATTGGATAACTTTATCGAGAGAATCCGCCGAGAAATACGCGTCTTCTCACTCTCTCGCTCAGCCGTGAGCGCGTCGGGTGTTTCCTTCCTACACGTGTCTCGGCTGTAATAAACTTCGAGGCTACGATTTTTTGAAATGACGGTACTCTTCTGAGGACGAAGTACGCCATCAACTCACTGACAGTTTAAGCAACGTAGAGCGCGGCTTATTCTGTTCTCCCTTGCCGCGTAATTCGTTCTTCGTTCATGTATTCGTTCTTCGGCACTGTTATCGGCTCCCGCAGCAATCTCGTTTGCTGTGGAGAGATGCCAAAATACTCGGGGGCCCGCCACACCTAACACCACCTAGACAGTAGGCCTCCCCATGCGTCATCACAGTCAGATCGATCAAGGCGTGAGATTGGCCACGAGTGCTGTGTCAGTGTTCGGCTGGGGCTCTTGCCCAATCAGCGCGTCGAAGGTCGGGCTCGGGCCCAATAGCCGAGTTAGCGCGATCCGGCTCTGATGACGTTTCATAGAGGCAGGGCCGGATTCAAGGAATTTGGGACCCTGGGCTAAGGCTGTTCAAGAGGCCCCTAATGGTGGTGATATACTGACTATGGTGACGATAGTGGTAGTGGTAACGACCATGACGATGATGTATGTTTCACCAACTTATAAAATACAAATATCGTTCATTTTATGATATATCTCGGCAGGTTTTTGTATCTG
This sequence comes from Ixodes ricinus, assembly GCA_037355805.1. Lineage (NCBI taxonomy): Eukaryota > Metazoa > Arthropoda > Arachnida > Ixodida > Ixodidae > Ixodes > Ixodes ricinus. The sequence continues at coordinate 16,386 of JAZHYW010015207.1, forward strand.
TAGATTCGATGATTAGGAAATTAGGGTTTCACTGGGTGGAAATGAAGCAGATGCGGTTGTGGATTAGAGGCTGTTTCGGAAATAGCCAATCACTCACTAAGAGGTACAAAACGCAAAGCAATGAACGATTAGGGAAAATGATAAATAAGTGTCGCGCATGTTGAGCAGGGCCTCGTAAACATCTGTTGAAAAGTTGAAAATAATGACTCCGCGTTCCTATGAACTTGTGTGTGACCAAGTCTACAACTTTACTTCTTCTTTCTTTCTTTCTTTCTTTGTTTTTCCTCGGGCAGAGCCCGAAAGAAGGGCCGGTGCAAAAGGCTAAAAAAGCCTGACGTGGCACCGGTCCCTTACAGTCCACACATTATACAGTACGTGTCTCTGCCGACTAATTAAGAACTTTTTTTATCCATTTGGACGTATTACTTTAAGCTAAAAATAATAGGTCATACCTCAGAGGCAGGAAAAGTGTTGTCTCGCACTGGCAGATCACTGAGATCAGACACAGACTCCAGAGCAGTTTCTTGCAGTTGCTGCCTCTCGAAAACTTTTGGGTGACATCTCAAGAGCCGGCTCCTTGACACGCCTGTTAGTGGTTAGAAAGGATGGCTTCGGGAGGTTCACCGATATTTCTTTTTGCTTGTTTTGAAACTTGTCGTTTCAGAGGAAAATTTCCATATGGAACTACGCTAAATGACAAGAAAAAAAATGAATAATGTGTAGCATGTATGTTGCTCGTGTAGCCTTCGGCAACACTTTTTTGCTTGCCTTCCAAGCCACCATTCTCCGCAAAATTCGTCGGGGCCCCAGTACAATAGAGAATCCCGTGGCCGTCCAACCGTCTGGCTTCAATTAGAAAATACTTTAAACGGGACCGCCAGCATCGACAGCTTTGCTCCCTTCCACAAGAAGGGTGGGAGGCAACGCTAACATTTTGTTACTCTAGCACAGTCTTTTACAACAAGTTCACGAACACCAGCTCGTCTAGAGAAGGCAACTTTTTGGCAAGACTAGTGACTAGAAAGCCAGGGCCCAGAGGCTCATGTGATCCTCCTTTAGGTTTGAGCTGTTTTAAACTGAAACCGACTAGCCTTCTTTTCTTTTTTTTTTTTTCTTTCATATTTCCAGGGGCCAGCACGGGGCCCCTTGGCAGCCTGGGGCCCTGGGCTGCAGCCCCCTTAGCCCGTACCTTAATCCGGCCCTGCATAGAGGGAGAAGAGACCATTCGGAAGCCTTAGGTCGCGGTGATTTTGGCCACATCCTCGTTTCTTACGCTGTAAGCGACTATAAGATTCAAACTACGCGTGCCATCTCTAGCAAGAAAGAATTATCTCTTTCTCTGGCCAAGCTTTCCCAAAGGGAATGTAAATAACTCTTATCTCCGAACACACGCCCGCGGCGCGTTATCGTCCTTAATCGTCGCGGAATAGCCCGAGGCATTCTGAGGGAGTGACTGACGTCTTCCAGTTACGGAACGTGTTCTACGAGGCCACTTCCGTATTGCGAGTCAAGTTTCTTTCGTGGCTTCTCGCCTACAAAGCAGAGGACCGCAAACCATGCCTGGCTCGTAAATATATCGACGCGCTGAAACGCAAGGTCGACGAGCGCTGCGTTCGTGTCAGGCTGCCTGTGTTAGGCGTAACCAAATCGCTTTAAAGGTAAAAAAGAGGAAAAAATATTGAGCACGTAGATGAATGGCGTTAAAGAATCTGAAGACGTAATGCCTGGTGCGAGCATTTGCGTTGGCTGCGTGGACAGGAATGCATGCGACAGCGACGAGAGAAGAAGATTCATCGCGAGTCACAAAGAAACGCTTCCATAATCTACTTCATCTGTGACTGGTTAGCTGCAGATGACGTGACTGAACCATCCACCTGTTGCGTACGTTGCCACCAAACCAGACGTAGTTGTACCGGTGACTTCGCAGTTGTCTTAGTTGGTGTGATGGTCAATGTCTGAACCAGTCTCATTCACCCACTAACGCCTGATTACGTTTGATTACGTTGAGGGTATTCACGTCGCGATACAACGGCAAATTACCATAGCAGTCAAGTGTTGTGTTGCCTGTCGCCGTGGCAACCCGCAGTTGCATAGCTATGTAAATCCCGGTGGCAAATTCTATGGACTCTGGTCCCTCAACACTTTCTGTTGTTTTCTTCGTTTTTGTGTATCGCGAAAGAAGTTCACGTAAACCTCAACTTTTGATGACAACTCGGCAGTAGGTTTCCATGTCCGAACTGAGCCGTTGTTACGTGATTGCGCCAAGCAATGATACGCCATGGAGAAGAAACAAGTTCGCCACGACATTTTCCAGCGTCGACGGAATGACATAATGGCTTTGATAAACACGGGTCTTACTTAGCCCATTGAGGCAAGGGAAGACTCAATGAGCACATATTCAAAAATAAATTCATAATTTCCAAATTTTGTTTGGAGAATTTTTAGCATAATTTGGTGCGTGCAAGCAACACGACAACTCATAAGCGCGAGCTTTTCTTTTCATCGAGCCAGTGTTGACACAGTAGCAGAAGCTCTCGAGAACTACGTTTATCTACGCGATATTGATGGCTTCCCAGAACCATGCACAAGTGCAATCATGCTTGTCAAAGGTTGTTTCATGCGCATGCTGCTTGTGCTCGCACACGAGGGAAACTTCACTGGATGATCTGGTGACAGGTATGGAAACTGACTCCATAACTTCACAAACCGCTTAGACAGGTATGGGATTTGAAACCTAAAATGCAAATGATAGCGGCCTCCTTAGGCGTTTGGAGCATCAACATTAAAAAGTTCATTGACGTGTGAAAAAGACGCGAGCACATTTCATAGTGTGTCCAGATCTATTGGCTCAAATATGACCCGAGTCTGACGGTTTGTTCTTTTCCATATATGAGACCAACATGAGCAAGTACTACGGTTAATCTACTTCCTTCTTTACCGCGCCATTTCGTCAGTATTGTTAGAGAGAAATTCTGATGTGAAACTTATGTGCTTTTTGTGTAGTCAACGAGGAGACACTCCCGTTAGGTGCATTGAACGAACACGATAGACACGCACTGCACACGTGGACTCCTTGTAAAATCCAACGCGTCGTTTTGTCTCCAGCCGACTACCGCAAATTGTTGCGTATTGCACAAATGTTTTCCCCAAGGCGAGCACAACACGTCTTGGTGTCGAAGGTGCATGAACTCGAGAGGTGAACGAACACACGCGGATGAACGTGCTCTACCCTTTTTGTTTTGACTTTCTGGGGTTGAATTGTCCAGACCGGGTGGGATAAACATTTTTGCGAGAGGGCCTGGTTGGGGTTCTGTCGCTGTCTCGATGGCCGGAAAATAAATAAGTAGATATAGATAAAAATACTGAGTAAAAAAATCATAAATAAGCATTAAATACGCAAATTAAATTGAGAGTAAAACTGAAAAAACTAATTTACGGTGCATTATTGTATTACATCTACGTTATTTTGAAATAAAAAAAATATTTAGGTAATTTTGGCATTACACAATTATTGCGACACGGAAAACACACCGGACATAAATCAAAACGCTTAGGAACTTTGGCATAATCATACCGGGTAGGAAACTGAACAGTCTAAAGAAATAATTCTGACAATACTCAATGGGAATGACAGGAGACTAAGCACAGTATGCATGACGGCGAAAAAAGTGGTGCAAAGGGCAGGGTTTTGTATCGAAACAGATAACATCATACCATTGTCTCCTTGTGATGCTGCGCACGCTTCCTTCAGCACCACCCGGATACAAACCTTTGCGCTGAATTTTCTGGGTCACCAAGAGAGGGGAGGAGCTCTCCTGCCCTTTTCACTCCTCCTCGCTCAGCGCGTTCTTTCTATACCACCTGTTTCTGCTCCTCTCTTTCATGCCCTCTGCACCCCTCTCTGCATCGCGCGCTTTCTTACACCACCTGCTTCTGCTCCTACCGTTCCTGCGTGCTTGTTCCGTAGCTCAGGCAGGAGCGTGCGCGCTTCAACGCCGGTGACCGGGGTTCAATGCCTGGCAACGGTTGCCGTGTTTTTCAAGATCATTTAGTGGTTACTGTCTGACCGTCCTACACTCTTCGTTCTTACGCGGTTCTTAAGGTTGGTTGGCCCTATAAAGCTACTCCTTAAATACCGCTTTAAAAAGCTACCAGTTTAATACCGCTTTAAAACTGGAGCAAAATGTGCTTTCTTAAACTCGAGTGATCTTATTCTTGATGATGGACATTCCATTGAACATAAGTGGCATTCATGTATGCAGCGGTTCTGCAGGGGCCTGTCGCTTGTGCATCAGATTCTGATATTTTTTCTTTTTGTTATATCGGGCCGTTATATGGATAGGGCTCTTTGATACTTTGTCATCGCTGGAAATGCGTCGAGTATTGTGAAGGTACGGGATAGTTTCACATGTTCATCCAAACTGTCGAACATTCCTTTCTAGGAAACCGATTCCATAGCCCGCCAGACAAAAAGAAAAGAAAGAAAAGAAAAGGATCCTTAGAGAGACCGCCTATTTCAGCTGCGCTACAACGACACATGTTCGTTGATTTAAGAAGTTTAAAGTTCGCGAACGTTTCGTCCTCTGGATATGCCTTTGTTAAACCTCTTGTGCCCGCTGTCAATCCGACAGACGTGGATGAAAAACAAAAAGGTCTAATAAATTTGCAGTTTATGGAGCTCCTGCCAACTGCAATAGATCTGCTAACTGATAGCTTGCAGGATTAAAAAAAAGTCAAAATTGTATTGCGTACAGTATACTTCGTCTCACCCTACGATGGACCAAAGGCAAAAGCTACGGACCGCGAGATCCAATCACGAGCCACTTAAGAAATTGTGCGGTATTTCGCTTCGATGCACGTATCGGTGCCCGCGTCACGGATCACTGACAAGGGGACGGGTTGAGAGTGGTTCGAATCGAAGAGCACTGAGTGACTCAACAATTTTACATCGCAAAGAAAGCCACGACTTATAGGCTCTTTGCAGCGTCCAAGCTATAGAAATGATGCGGCGCTTTTGGATTCGACAATTATTCGTCCACCCCTAATCAATGTTAAGCTTGTCATAGTATAGCGTGTAACGTGATTGACCTGGCGGCCCGTGGCTTTGGCCTTTAGTCCATCGTAGGATGAGGCAAAGTATAGAGCCGGAGAAATTAAATGACACCGAAGATTGGCGTATAACGCTTCCTTTTTCACAATGATGGTGAGTTCATGATACAGCTAAGCAAAGGAAAATTCCACTCAACATTCTAACAAACAACAACAGCAACAGCAACGACAACAACAACAACAACAAACAAAAAGAAGAAGAAGAGGAAGAAGAAGGAGAAGCCTGATACCACCTGAGTCTCTTATGATAAGGCGAAGTGATATCCACAATATGTCTTCAAACGACACTCGAATTTTTACTAAAGGTGCAATCAGCAATGACGTCATAAGTTCTATAGCGAGCTGCCAGTGGGTTAGGAGACAGCTTGTGCGACCGTGCGAGGCTTATGTACCGCCGTACAAAGATAACGTCGCTAGCGTGTCTGCAGCTGATAACCACCGCTGTTGTTGTCACTTACAAGCACGTAGTAGTTCATTTCAGATAAGATACATACACCATTGTACGCACTACGAGAAAAAATAGGCTTCGCCATTTAAAGACACTCACTGCGCTAAAAATGGTCGCAACCTAGCACTATTAAACTGAGGGAAATTGATTTTGTTGTGCTAGTAAAACAAAAGAATATATATATATACAAATATATTTGGACACGTTTATCAGCTGGGAGGGATAATACGGTTCACCGGAAAAGTAACAGCCAGGCATACCATATAAACTGTTCAGCACTGTAAGCTTTGCTATTAGGCAAAAGAGGCACGTACCAACTATTCGCGATTCCAGCCACCTATTGGGGTCGCCACTAGCGGGCAAATATGGCGGTCTCGTGCCGTGCCTAATGTTCCAGCTCAACGCACAACGCTTGGGCTTTAGTTCCAGGTTTCCTTTTTTTCAACACTTCTCGGCAAGCATTGGACTCAAAATGGCTCTCCCCGATTTTTATTTACTACGTTTCAAACCTGCTGCGATGCGTTGGCGTAAGCGAACTTCCAGAGGTTCGATTTTCATCGCGGAGAAGCGATGGAAGGAGTGTGATGCTGAGGAGCGTTGATGAACGTAAAATGTCTGGTTCAGGCGGTAGCGTAGGTTCCCTTCTTTGCGACTCCGAGCAACACGTTCATATCACACTAACGGCAGAGTCACCGGAACAACTGTTCCATCGCGCCGACCGCCGACAGCGTGTTATCACGGAAACCACAAGGGACGAGCAGAAGTCGTGAATGGACCCGTTTCGCTCAGTTCAGTGTTTTCTGACTAGGTGCCGTCCGTTTTGCTGGAGTCGCGAATGCAGTATAAACACCGATGCTCTTTCTTACCTTAGCGTGGACAACAAAGACGGCTGCAAACCCGGGCGAATAGCAGTAGTAGGTAGTTTGGCTACACGTGCATTCCTTGGTATACACGCCAACGGGGGCTGTTTACAAACAACTCCGCGTTTGTCCATACCAGGTGGGGGTACTGCGCATGTACAGAAGCCAGATTCACGTAAGGCAATGCATCTGCGCATGCGCTGTGCAGATCACAGCGCCACCGCAGATGCACGGCGTCACAGCAGCGCGTTGGTGTATAGAATCGCAGCTGTGGGAACCCCTATTGTAGAAGAACATATCGAATAGAGATGTTTGAAAGGCCGTCCGTAACAATCAACTTGAATCTAAGCAGAAGACGAAAAACACTCCTTTAGTTAATAACCCCTTCGAATATTCGTGGGTTCGTTCCGACAGAAAGAAAGCACCCCGAGACTGATTACGCTAGCGTATTATGAAATCTCTCGTAAAGGGAGGCCTCTCTTAAAATAATAACACTAAAACCTTCTCACAGTGATAACGGCGGGAGACGACGCTCTTCGACGTAGCCTGAACATGAGGAAGCCGTTTGTTGACAAGTTGGGTCCGCCGAGATCCGGACCAATCTGGACTCCGAGGGTTCTGAACCTGGAGTGAAAAAAATAACTAGAAAAGAGAATGCAGCGCAGGGTTTGCGAGAGAAACAGTAATAATAATAGCTGACTGCGGTGGCTGCAAGCGGCTTAGCAGCAGTAAGTGTTCGCCCTTCTAATCCGTGTGAATGTGAGGAGCTGTTCGCTTGCGCGGCAACGGGAATTGATACATCGAGGGTGAGGCCCTCCTATATAAAGCGTGAAGGGAGTGAGTCGGCACTCCCATCGCGCGTTTCTCTCGGCGTGTGCTGCCGCTGCCTTCGCCGAGCCGGGATGCGAGTCGCCAGCTGGAAACCCGTACGTACCTCGGAAGAGTCAGGGATTCTTCGGACGTTTATTTGTTAGAATGTCGAGGGAACCTGACGCGTTTTCGTTTACCGAAAGGACGAGGGGACGGGCTAGTGATTTTGTGAACGTTTTCTCCTCATCCTATGCACTACAAATCTTTTCATTACGGGAATAGTTTTTTTTCGGCGCCATCAAAGATTACCCGTCCTTCTTCGCAGGAAAAAAAAAAAAGCTGTAGTTAATAGGAGGGTTAAAAGAACGGTTCTAGTTTAATATAGGGTTTTACATTAGATGTAGCTTTAGAAGGGCTTAACGCTCTTTCTTTTTGTCTCTCCACGGCGAATGATGTGGCTGATGCAATGCACTTCCTGTCTGGAATCATAGTTCTTGAAATTCTTGTCTGAAAAGCGCTGTTGATCATACCTTAAACGTTTTCAAGCAATTCTATCTTTGTTAACATGTACGGTGCTTTTATGTTAGATCTGCATTTTCATGTGGACGCATTCAGCTTGTATTTTGCATAACCTAGACCTCCGCCGCCATATTAGAATCTGATGTTTGTACTTGGACCTCACGCTGGATTTAAAACACCATTTAACTATAGGCTTCTTTAATAAGCTTAGCTCATAAAGGAATCGACTGGTTTTGCAGTCTAATGACGTATGCAATCTCATTCACATGGTCCTTCTGATAGGCTAAATTGCTCAAAAAAAATATAGTGCAATGGTAATTTTTATACACTTCGAACCGCATATGTGGATATATCACAAAGATTAAATAGTATAGACAAAATTACAACCGTCCATCGTCTCACCGTACAGGGATTATCATGTAAGCCCACGAAAAACAGCAACACGGAGAATGATGCGCTGCCAAAGAGCACTGACCAGTGGTTAGGAGTTGTACTGGGCAGTGTTGTAGGCGTCGCCGAAAATGTAACGAAATACGTTACTCGTTTCTTGCAGAAAAATAAACAGGTGTTACCGACTTACGTCACCTCAAGATAAAAGGAACGCGTTACCGTTAACGTTACCACCCCCCCCAAAAAAAATAACGTACGACAGTTTCGCGTTAGTTTTATTTAGAAATTGACGGCAACAGCTTTTTTTGGCGACAGCGTTTTCCGACACTGAGACAAAGGGCGTGAGCCCTGTTTTTTTTTTAAAGTTGAGCGTTTTGCGTGGGGAAAAGACAGGCAACAGATTGAAGGTATGCGGGATGTGTGCACTAATTAATGACTTGGCGTCTACTATAGAAACCCAAAAGAAATTGAAGTGTACTTTTTAACGGTTATGGCAAGATGCAACTAGTAACGTAATTCCGTTACTCGTTACTTGAAATAAGTCACACAAGTACGTTACCTGTTGCAGTTTTGAAAATGTAACGAGGATGTTACTACGTTAACGAAAAAGTAACGCCTCGCCGTTAACGCTGTTTCTTGTAACGAGTTACGGTTACAAGTTACTAAAAAAATTGGGTTGTTGGGATATTTATACAGCGTGTAGTTGGTCAGCCATTTGAAAGTTGCGACGAGTCACTCGCTGTAGATGAGCAATTTAGCCAGTGCGGTACAACCGCTAGCCTGGGGTCTTTAACGTGCACCACGCAGTAGTAATACACGACCGCACGCCGGTACGATGCTCATCCAGATCGAAACGGGCAGGGGTGGGCTCGAGCCCAGGATCCCTGGGCTCGTCCCTGGGTTCTGCAGCGCGAGCTTTCGCTCCACGCGCGTCGAGCTGGGTGTGCGCTTTAGCCCACTCGGCCACCGATCCCCTACAAGTTACTACTTCCTCATGTAACATGAGGGAGTAGGCTTTTTGCAGAATTATTTGAATATTTGAAATCGACATGCGTCTGGTGCCACCAAAATCGAGGCCCTGCTATTTTTGCTGACAATAGAGCTTTTTCATTGATCACATGCTGCGGTTATCGGGTACCGAGGGCGCGTGCTCATTCTGTACTCAAAATAGCGGCACGAACTCCCGCTGAAGCCTTTTCGAAAAAAGGGCTCCTGGCCGGTTCCATTTTCAGTGTTCGTGCGTATTGCGCGTGATTTGCTCGGGTTCCGAAGCGACGAACAAGCGTGTGCTGGGTTAAGGAGATCGCACGCTGGGCTGAGGACTTGTAAATATTCGCCCTTGGACTGAGACTGCAGCCGAAGTGAAAGCCGAAGTATGGTGGCTGTAAGGGGAGGTGTGCCGAACAGAACATCGATAGCATGCCACTTGTTCATGACGCCGATGGCACCGGTACCCTGCGCCTGGTGCCATCGTGCGGCGCACAATGGCACCACGCGTACAAGTGCGTCCTGCATGAGCACGCGCAGCACGAGACGCTCTCGTGCCCCTTCGAGCAGAAATTCACCGGTAACCTGGCTACAGCGCCACTTTTTCGTCATGAAGCGGCGGCACGTGGAACTATCCAAGAATGCGGAGAGCTCGGCACACCTACCCCTATAGCCACCATAGCCGAAGCTACAAGATCGAGCAGCCCACGCGCCTGGCTTTGAAACATGCATTTCTAGCGCGAGCGCTCATTCTGAGAAAGAACGCTTCAAACCATCGACCTCGAGCTCTCGTGCTTGCAGCATCGGCTGCAGTCTCAGTTTAAGGGCGAACGGAGTACATCAACGCAATTATTTTCGTGCGATCTTAAAAAGCCCGTATTGTTAAAAAGCCCTCTCATAGTAACGAAAGTCTCTAACTGTACAGCATACCCTCATTTATGGAGCACATGGTATTCAGAGTAAAGCCTGGTTCACACAGGAGTGTTCCCTTGCGCTTTCTGACGTTATGTACAAATGACCGGAACACCAGTGCCTCGAATGTAGCGTGCAAGTCTACTCCTTGAACTATTGCGTTTCATGTAAAGCACAGATATCTCGGTTGTTCTTGACGTAAGCTTTCGTAACATAACGCAACGTAAGATAACGGTGCTGTGTGTACCGGACTTAAATGTGATATTTTATGTTTTTGCTCAATGGTCTGACCTTGATAGTTTGTATTCAAAACGTGCTGCTTTTTTTTTTTATAGCCACCGTGTTTTTGCATTATAGAATAGACTACTTGCATAAATCCGACACCGCACGCGTTGCATTCTGGGAACATTTGTGCCAGGAGCGGAGCGCATATGTATTTTGCTCCCCACTGATTCCCACAATTCATAACGTCGCATTACGCCGCAATGAGGTGCTTCCAGTTTTGGAATAAGTCTATTGCTCTTTCGTGCTAGTAGAACAGGTCAAAACAGCATTCCGGATTAGTAACGCACCATACTTAGAAGGCTAGGTATATGAGTTCTTACATTTGGAGGATGCTTGCAATGCTCAAGCTATATGTTCAGAATAAGTCCTGCCCGTGTACCGCATATACCTCGACTTGAAGCTTTCAATATGCTCTTAGTTAAGTAAAACGAAGCGTAGATTAACGTTCTTTTCCATAAAGATCTCGTCGATTGTCATGAACCGAATTATTAAACTGATATAAAAGTTTTAAAAAAATTGTGCTTTATGTTAGGAGGGCCAAGATGTGCCGGCCACGGACAAGAAGGCGGGCGACTCGCGAGCGCCAGGGCAGGAAGCGGCCAAGACGATGCCGGGACCCGACGGTGCCCTCAGCTGGTTCATGGCGGCGCTCTGCTTCATCGTGACCTTGCTCTTCATGAGCATATTCCGCACCGCCAGTCTCCTCTACACGTCGTTTATGACCACTTTCCAAGTGTCGAGAGGGGAAGCATCGCTGCCCATCTGCATCTTCGGGGGCTTCATGAATCTCTCAGGTGAGGAAGATTCCAAGTGTTACTCACTGCGGTAAAAATGAAGGAAACTAATGAAAAAAATAATATAGTCGTTGAGAGTGTAAGAACGACAGGGCCCGTCTTTTGAACGCCAAAACTCCAGCACGAGTACCGCCGTTTTTTTTATTGCGCGCGCGCGTGCTCGATTTGCACAAGACTATAGCCTTCTCCATATACTCACAGAGACTGGCAGTTAGACGACGGAGCCATAGAGTGCCCGGTCGCAGATTTGGAGCGAAAGGATCTGGTAGCACAGAGCATCAAAGAGCCATTTCTCGGGGAACAGGGACGTCAGCGCACAGCTTTTGCAGCGGCGAGGACCCGAAACACAATTGTTCGCTTGGGAGAAGTGTGCTTCGGCTTCTCGCCGCGGCGGGGCGGGGCGCCAGTCACGTGATCTCCTCTCATCCGATGTCTACCACTGGACCTTTTCCATTTCGGCGGCCGCTTCTCGTGACGATCTGCCAGGCTTTGTCAGTATATAGGAGGCTGGGACAAGACACTCAAGCGTTGTTGAAGAAAGGAAACTCTTGTTGACGGCGGGACAACTGAAACTCCTCAATGCCGTTCTTACCTTGTCAGTGACTATAGACCGTTTTCTTTTCTTCTGGCGGCCTCTATGTTGAAATTTGACGTAGCTGAGTTGGGACAAAATAGCGAATCACTTTATTTGCCGATTAGGAGGCGTTAAAATTCAAGGGTTTCGTGCCAACAGTTTTACTTTTTCTTGGCTATACCTTTTCACTGTAGTTATACTTAAACCTTTTCACTGCACTCATGCTTTAGTTTTTGTCGCCCGACCCAACTACGTCACATTTCAACATGTCAACCGTGGGACGAAAACGATCTGTAGGGGCGTGCCGAACTCAAGAAAGTTTTAGAATAGCGTACCCCCAAAAAATGTTTTCTACGCAAACAAATGGCGTCGTCGCCATTCACCAATCGAGAACGCGGTTTTGGCTCGACAGATGCGCGGTGGTAACGACGCTATATTTTCGTTTTTGCGCACGCAAAGTTTTTGGGTATGCAAAACCTTGCGTGCGTTTCTAAACACTTGCCATAGCCACTGACAGTACAAGAACAGGGGCCTACTGTCGTCAAACTTCGAATTGCTTCGTTATTCATTCTGCTGCTCTTATAGCCTGATGTCGCAATCTGCGGAGCAATAATATGGAGTTTTAATAGACGGTTCCGATGACTCCGATAACAGATGCTCCGCCGACGCCTCTGCGCGTGCATCGCATCGTGATCGGGTATCGTTATCGGAGGTATCGAAACGATATACTAAAACTCTCTAATAAGATGTTCGGAGCTCGCCGTGCGTTTCTTAGGTTATCAGTAATTAGGGTGTTTGGAGTTGAATAGCTCAGACCCATGAAATGCCCGTTCTCTTTGTAGTGTTGGAGCTCGTAACGAGGCGGTGCTATTCAGCTCGCAGCAGTTTTAGCACACCCCTGATTTTTATTGCACCAAGTCATGGATGACCCGTATTTTGATGTCAGGGTCTCTTTAAGCAGTGCTAAATGGTGGGGTGCGCGAGTATCAGTAGTTCAAATCAAATATCACTCCATCATTAGCGCCCTTAAAGCAAAGGTAAGCCGCGACATACAACCTTTTTTTTTTTTGCAGTGTAGAACCTAGTGATGATACAGCACTATTCGGTTCGAAGCACCCTTTGCACACCCTTAACGAAAATGCATAGGGCTCCGAATTTTATTAAATATGAACGCCAGATGAACATTTCGTAGCTTACGCAGCTGCGAATCTCGACGCTCCCACCCAGCTAAACTCCGCGGTTCAGGCAAACCTAACGCACTGTAGGTGTAGAAAAGGCTTCCGAAGTGACGCACGGTAGTGTTACGTCAGAATTCTATGTTTTAGGCCCGAACTAGTTGAATCCGGCAAGCGAGCGAATGGCGACGGGCGGGAGCTTTTTGCCCCTTTCGAGAAGTCAGACACCGGACACGCTTCGCAAAAATTACTAGTATCGCGGCTAAAAGTATCCTTGGTCTAAACGACGTATCATCACTTTAGCCAGGAATTAGTTCAAACGATATTTTAATATAAAAAAGTTTAAGTTTCATTTTCTCGTGTTTATTTTTTAAGTTACACATTTTCAGAAACTGTGTAACATACCAGCTCGCGTGCGTACTCACTCTATCTTCAATTATTTCCTTAGTTTTGAAACTGTTCTACGACTCTCGGAAAAAGTCTTCCCTTACTGCCGTAGCATTTGATGTCTGAGTGAACGCCTTCTGCAGCTTCACTTTAGTGAGGAACATACTATAAACGCCACAAGCTGATTGCAATGACAAAGGGGTTTTAGAACTGCAGTACATAAGTCTAAATACAGGGGTCAATGTTTTGGTGAGGAGTGCTCTTCTTCATGGCACTCGTGGATGCAAGACTGTACAGCCATCTGGAACCGTTCACTACGCTTAATTTGAAAGAACGTGTTTGCATATATGCGGTTTAATTACCCAACAGCCGTCGTTTCTGAACGACTGCTGATCAGTAATATGGTATGGTACTTGTTCTTAAAAAGAATCTATGCTCCTAAGTAACATGTTAATTGATGATCTACCGGAGCATCAGGTGGTATTCCTAGCCTCACTATCGCGCTATTGCGTCATTTGTTTATGACAAACTGCGGCATGATTTGTCGTGGGGTGATAAACAAATTAGTTTTGAGCTGATACAGTACATAATGTGGCAAAGTGCGGTGATATCCGCTGCCGAGTGACCGCAAGATAAACTGGCATTAATAATGTTGTCTTGCACCTGAACGTTATTCAGATTTCTTAATAAAGACAGAGAGTAATAAAAGTAACAATCTTGTCTTGTTTCTTTTTTCAATTTTTGCAGGCTTGGTGTCTGGGCCAATGATTCACTCGTTTGGAATTCGAAGGGTGGCCATCTTTGGCGGACTTATGATGTCGATTGGATGCATCGTATCAGTATTCGCCACCGGGATCACGTTTCTCGTGTTTTCTGTCGGGCTGATATCTGGTAAGTGAGCGAGTGTTTTAAAATGTTTCCTCAATGTCAACCGTTTTTGATACTGTGCATGCTGTCCATCCTTCAAACTGGATGGGCTGCAGAAATCTCTTACCTTATTACCTTTCTCGTACAGCTTCAAAGACGCTGATATTAATTTAGAAAAGCTAAGACTGCTATAAACAGCCCCACGAAATTACGAGCTAAATCCTAGTTTTTGTTGTTGTGAATTCTCGGCTTTTTAAGCCATTCCTGCTAAAACAACATTCATGTTAATGATAACATTGTAAGAAATTTCTGCAGCTCAGCCAGGCTGAAAGGTGGATCGCATGCGCAGCATAAAAACTGCTGTCATTGACAAGAAATTTTAAAAGTGATATGACAGCTGCTTGGGGTATATCAGGCGGTTGTTCAGGGCGACTCAGAATTACGCTCAAATGTGTGTAACCATAGAATTGATCAAAAGTAGCGATCGCTAGGGAACACCGTTCCAATGATTTCATCAGTGCGTGCCGGGGCGCTTGGGAATATTGCAAATGGTCTATTGTATCAGTCAGCCGTCGATCAGACTAGAGTGACCAGACGAAGCGACCGGAAGTTTTGCTGCTGTAATTTGTTTTCGGTCTTTTTTCCCCTTGTGTTTGTTAACTAGTTTTAGTGTGGAGCGTTTGTACGAGGTGCGGGTTAGGCCTTCGTGTTGTGTGAAGGTGGTGTGCGTTGGGTCCGACCTTGGGGGTTGTGACAATGAGGCTATTGTTTGCAATGTTGGGTACGAACTGAGTTAGGTGGTTTGAAATGCGATCACACTAGACGAAGCAACCCGAAAGGTTTTGCTGCTGCAACTTCTTTTTGTGTGTGTCGGTTTATCAGTTTCAGTGTGGGGCCTTTGTACGAGATGTGGGTTAGGCCTTGGAGCTTGTGTGAAGGTGTTGTGCGTTGGGCCCGACCTTGGGCGTTGTGATAGTGGGGCTTTGTTTGCAATTTTGTGTACGAACTAGAGTTCGGTGGTTTGAAATGAAGTCAAGACGATATGTACCCTGGCTGAAAGTCTTAGTGGCGTGTGCTAGTTTCCGGGAGACGTGTGGGAGAGATGGTATACGAAGGACTGTGCCAATAAAGTTTAGTAGCTGTGATTTGAGACCTTTTGTGTGTTGTCCCCTTCTTCGTCCGTCGTCTTCGGTTTTTCAAAAATGTGTAACATTAACCGGCTCGCGTGCCTACTCACTCTATCTTAAAATATTTCCTTAGTTCTGAACATTGTTACTTCCTTTTCACCTTTGCAACTCGCAGGCACAGGCAAGGGTATACTCTTCAGCTGCACCATCGTTTGCATCAACGAATACTTCGACAAGCGCAGAGGCTTCGCGCTTGGCTTGAACCTCGCGGGAGCCACCGTGGCGTCGTTCGTCTTCCCGAAAATACTCGAGTTCGTGCTGTTAGAGTACGGACTAAAGGGAGCGCTGCTCCTCCTTGGAGGAATGCTTCTCAACATTCCGGCAATTAGCCTTCTCTTTCGTCCACCCCCGTGGATCAAGAACGAAAACAAAACCGTAGTCGAGGTGACAGACGCATCCAAGGACCCGTATGACGCCCTGGGGAAGATGTCCATCGTGTGCAACATGAACGCCGACCAGGACAAGTTGTACCTCGAGATCGAATCGTCGAACGCAGGACGACGAGGAACTGTGATTACCATCGGCGACCGCGAGGCGGTTCGCAGAGGAACGGCCATCAGCTTTGGCGAGAGACCACATCGGATCAGGAGAGAGACGGACACGAGCCACACGGAACACGGTTCCTTGCACTCGAGGCGAGGAACCATAATCAGCACGACAGAGACCGACACGGTGTCGAGGGACGTGGCGCCCAGCCCTGCCGACGTGCAGAACCAGAACATGTCCAGAAGAGGCACGTTGCTCAGCGTCGCTGGGTCCCTCGCTCGTGAGTCGGTGCTCGAGTTCGTGGACGCCCAGCCGACGAGGCGGGGGACCGTTATCAGCCTGGGCAACCGATGCCAAATTGAGCTTCCGACGGTGCCGGAAGAGCCGCTGAAAATCCCCCTCCCCAGCATTCAGGCGGCCCGCCCGCGCACCGCCATGGACAGTGCCAGAGACGTGCTCTTGATGCCACGCTTCTACTTCCACACGATGAGTTACTTCTCGTTCTCCTTCTTCTTGGACGGGTTCCTTACCATCGTCGTTGACTATGGAGTGGATATTGGACTGGACATGGCGGATGCAGTATACGTGTTAACGTTCTTCTCGGTGACCGACACCATAGGGAGGATCTTTGTTCCTATTCTCACGGATTACAAGGTGTTCACCAACACGGGACTCATGACCGCCTGCTATTTTGTGATGGCATTCCTCGCTCAAGTGACTCCGTTCGCACAGACTAAAGTGACATTTTGGGTGGTGACGATATCACTGGGTGTGCCCATGGGTTATCTCATGGTGGGAATCTCGGAAGTGCTAGCTACAGAAGTGGGCATCAGAAACCTTCCTATTGCCTACGGCATTCTGGCTAGTGTGACGGCCATCGGTTCCTTCTCAAGACCCGTGGTGATTAGTAAGTATAAATAAGCTGCATTTATTCTGTGCATGTTATGTGTGCTGTGAAGAATGATGCCCTAAATTGTGGACACCGCAATTTAAGTAGACCCCTATCTACCTCGTGCGAAAGGGGGCGGCAAGCGATGATCATCCGGCAGGCAAAATCGCTGTGGTGTCCGCGGCTCAGCCACGATATCGGCCTTGTGCGAGCGCCCTGCCCTGCTCGGGCTGTTTCACTGAGCGCTGCATCATAAAGCTGATCTTCGGCTGCCGCCAGGATAGCGCTCGTATGAGATAAGACACAAGTTGCGTGTTTCGTATAAGTTTGGTGAGCACTGTGCGTGTTGTTCTTGGTAACCACTGATAGCTCTCCTTTTGTGTTCTCCTTTCTTTACTTTAAAAAAGAGGGGGGGGGGGGAGTCATAAATTGTGATCACAGCTCCCGTGATTTTGAATTTGCCTCAGATAACTAGGCCATTGTAAGCTTTAATTTACAATAAAATAAAACGGCACCTGAATAGTTCTCGGACACAACTGACAGCTTTCTAAAGGCAGAATTTGTATTTTCTGATTGGTTTAGTATAAATATTACTAACAAATATACATATCAGATCTGCCCTATGACATTACCAAACAGGCAAATTTGTAGTCTTGTTTTTCTTTTCTTATTTTTTTTTTTTGCTGTGAGAAGTGACGTTACTGTAGAGATATTCACCGCCCTTGAGAAATTGTGGTAAAAAGTTCAACCAGAGTGTGGATAAGTCTCGTGCTTGATTGTGCTATGCTGCATGAGTCAAAGTGGTACTTTCTTGTTGGCACTAGCCGGAGTTTTCTCTGCGGTGTTGAGCTGTCTAACTTATGTCCACTCTCCTTTCAGGTTTTTCAGGGACACGTATGGTTCGTACGACGGACTCATGAGGTGCATGGGTGGAATGATACTCATGTCCTTCTTTTTTACGGCCGGACTATGGCTCAGTGACCCTATCAAGAAAAAGAAATCCAAGCTGGACACTCCGGGCACTGCGGTTGCCAACGACAACGTTTCACAGACGGTCAAGATGTAGCACATTCATACATTTTACACTTTCACTTTTACTTCGTTCAACTGAAGTTATTTTTAACAAAAAATAAAATTATTTATTGCCCTACACTTTTATTCTTTACCGTGCGAATCCAGCACTCATAACCTGTAATATCGTATCAGAGATGTTTTCTTTTTTAGCATATTTTGAAAGCAAGTTGATTTAGAACCTACTGATAGAAAGGTAGTCAGAAAGAACAGCGAACACTTGTTTGGAAGTAGCACAAAATTAAGGGCAACAGAATAAACTTGCGGACGTTTCGACGAAGACAAAAGACGAGTACACAAACAAATAAGTCAAATGACGATCTGTTTTTACTACATCGGATGACTAAAAAGAAAATAACTTAACTTGACGCTGACAATTTTTTGATCCTAATATGAAAATTCTAAACTCGCTAAACTTTAGCAAAATTGACGTACAGATGTTTCGGTATGCCTTGCTATGGTTTTTACCTGTGTCGTCACAACCAAGGCTATCAGCCGCGAACAGCACATTTGATTGTATGCGTAGAAAGCACGAAAGTAACTATAGGATTCTTTTTTCCGATAAACGGGGAACTAATCCTATACGGCATAAACGAGTGGATGGCCAATTGTTGAAAGCGATAACAAGAGCTTTCTTCCCTGTGCCGCTACACATGTATGGTTGGTGCCCAATAGCCCGTTAAATACAGTCGATATTTTCAACCAAAGATGGAACGACTGCAGTGCTGAACCGTGCCACCTCACCATTTTGCGCCAGGTTAGCGAACCGACAATGATAGAGATGGAATGAGTGTTTGATACAATCGCAATGAATGTATTAGTAAGACCGGAACGAGAGAAGAATATTTTGTGGAGACTATTGTCCAGGTGGTCATGGGTTCTAGACTACGACTGATTATAATTTTTTGTAAACTTTCTAAAGAATTACTGTTGATTATTTACAAAGCTATGTTAAGGCTGAGGCCCCGTGGTGGCCGTCTTGAAGAAAGCTTATAGTTTGATCCTAGATGGCGACACCGATCCATGTGGTTGAGGAATGTAGTGCGGCTCGTGGCACCGATGTTCCAGCCAGTCCTCCGTGCACGTTGCTCATTCATCGCGTACTCTCGCCCGTGTCACGGGGTGCCAGCGCTGCCCAGCTTGCTCGGCTGCTAAGCAAGACTAGAGTCATTGAAGGTTCCCAGAGTACCGAAACCACAATCTACTTTACACTTACGACTACTACATCTGGAAAAACTCCAGCGTGCACTTCCCGGAGGGCGGAATTTCAGCGGCGCCTCGTGGCGGAGCCTGGAACTAGGTATTTTTTTCGTTTTTTCCATGCTGCACCAAGTTCTGTTGGTGGCGCGCGAACGCAGCCAATACCATCTAATGTTAAATGCGCAAATTAAAAAGAAAAAATTTTTGTTCAGTTTTTTTTTTTATGTTGGAAAAAGCAAGACCAGGGAAGCTGTACTATGGTGGGAATGATGTAATGGCTCGGCCGCAAGTCGGCAAAACTGAGTGAAAAGGTTGGAAAGGTTGCCGCCATCTATGAGCAAAGGCAGAAAACAGACAACCGGCAAGCTGATTGTGTGGTGGCCGCCGTCGCTTATAGATGGCGGTAGCTGTCTGGAGTGTTTATACGACATTTATTTGTCCACGCACGGACACGAAACTGGGGAAACTAGCCCTTAACAGCTCTGCTGTTAAAATAACAAACTAATTAACGAATTGAACTTTTTCAGTATCCTTTACATAGAGAAAATAAATTTACAGCGTGAACGCGCTTGAAATTAGAAAGCGCGATCAGATGGCACTCACCCACGGATAACAAAAGAACAAGAGGAGGTAGGAGGACCGAGTGTTTGTGCCGCCTAGTGACAACGCCACGCACATAGGCGGTGCAAAAACTAGGCCCTCGGCCAACAGCCCCCTCTTCCATAGGGAGCACTAGGTGACGTGGTCGTAAGTATAGACTAGAGCATGTCGTGACTGGAACTCCCAAGCTTGGTTTCAGAACCGAGTCGCGGCGCAGCAGTCGCGATCACCAATATGGCGCTGTCCTGTGCGATCGAAGCTAGTGCCACTAAATAAGCTACGCTTCAGAGTAACAGCACTTGCCCATATTGTGGCTTAAAATCATGGTTGCCAGTTATCTGAAGCTTTATCTGAAATCACAGGAAACACTTTTCCGCCCTTCAAAAATGTTTAAACAGTTCGCGACAGAGCAAAGCAATATTACATGAGCTTCCTAACACCGAATCTAATGATGAGAAAGTCGCACTTTTGAATCATGACGATCGGCAGTTTCGACAGCTCTGCATACGAACCGAAATGGCGGCGCCCACAACAATGTCGGGGAACAGAGTGCCGATACTCTAAGCGCAGCTCATTTAGTGGCTCTAGTCGAAGCGAAGCGCGGACAGTGTAGCGTTCGTTCTTGTGTAAGCTCTTCAATCCACGCTCCTGGCATGTGGCGACGCTGGTTTGTTTTTATTAAAGTTCTTTCCTTCGTTCCGAGCGGTGCGTGACTTGCTCCTCGCTATCTCGTCTCTCTTTCTCGCCTCGAAAGACATCGAAGTCGAGTGTTAGGCTTAGCTTCTGAGGCGTAGAGTTTTGAAACGCGGCAACAGCGCAACTGGAGCGAGCAAACGAGCCTGCAATCTTCTTCGGCGAACCAGATTAGCGGCTACTTGATATAACAAACTAGAGAAAATCAACGCACCTTCTGTTCGGTTCTAACGATGACCGGGGCTCCCACCTGCGCGTACCCGCCATAGCCGTGGTGACGCGGAAACGTTTAATATACGATGTTTCTGTTGTTTTGGTCCGATCCAAAAAGTGGCCAACTGATAACTTCCGCCTCAGGCTAAACCAGCCAATCAGAATTGAATTCTGCGGGATTGACTTCCGGTAAGTGGACTGAATGGAATTCGGTACTCTGGGAACAATCAGTGACTCTAACCAAGACAAGCTAGCCCAGCCAGCCAGATGCCACGCTGGGTAGCTTTTATCCTTTGATATGTGTTTGTGATCCGCGTTGCAGCACTAGGCCATATAAAATATTTGCCAGCTATCATCATCATGCTATTTGGAGCCGCAATATTGGGCGGTTTATCACATATTCCAGTTGTGGACGAGGCGCATCTGCATTTAATTCGGTTTTCATGATATCAGGTCAATTTATTTGTACACTCAACGGGTTGCTGTTTAGTTTCGGTTAAAAGAAAGAGAAAGAAAGATGGCCGCAAAATTTTGGAAAAAGTAATTGTCAGAAACGAGGTCGCAAGTCTCGTCACTCAAGGAATGCCAAGGTCAATGAATGGTCTTTATCGAAGACGTTATGTGAAGCGTTTGTACTGGACTTAAAGCAGGTGATCATATTTTAGTTCTACGACTCCCACTTTGCCGGAACCTTCGTTTCTCGGGCGAAACATGGGTACCGGAGCCCTCCAATGCGGAGGAAATTTAATAATTGATCATGAAGTACAGTAGATGGCGCTTCGTTTTGCGTACGGTCTATATCTACATGTTTTTATGCAAGACATCACAGAAGTGAGAAAAATAGAGTGCGGCTTCGCTTGTTCATTTTTTTGTGAATTAAAATACTAATTCCTTGCCATAAACGTTCAGCAGGCTCACCCTTTCAAAACACATGTTGATGAAGACGTCTGGATATAGGTAACAACGGCTTGGCGATTGATTCGTCTGATCAGTACGATACAGATTGAAAAGAGACTGAGATGTTACAGAATACAGTTTAAATTAAAACGAATTAGGGCTGAAACTAGCTGGTGATGGTTCAGCATACTTTATGACAAACCCTGAAACTGAAAAAAGAACAATTATTTTATTGTTTCGATCCTTCGTTTTTTTTTTTAATTTTTTTATCAGTCTTGTGGTTTTCTTTAAAAATACTGTTTCGCAGGAAGGCGCTGCATATTTGATAAATTAAAGTGCCTAGAGAAGAGCTGTGGCCACAGAGGACGTGTATTTCTTGAGTTGCTGAGTAAGTTAGGTTGAGTAGATCGTGTCGATAAATACACATATTCGACACTTCGCCGTGCCTTCGCGCATGAACATCATATCGCCATCGAAGCGTAAAAAGTATCTGGCTGTTTTCATCTTAATTCAGGCACAATTTGAATGTCAGTGCTTTGATTTTTGCAAGATATAAATAAATTTTAGGTTTATTCTTGAAATGAGAAACGCAAATGGCAAGCTTGGCAATTTATTCGTTTTTGTTTTAATGATATTTATTATTGCAGCGATTGAGGCCAGAACTGACGTTTCTGCCATCTGTCAGGGATCGCAAGTGTGACCGCTCACTAATTCTGTCACTTTCAAGCAATCGCACTAGGACTCTTCTCTGACTTTCTCGAAATATATTTTATTATGCTAAATGAAAAAAACAGAAACACGGGCATTTCAATATAATAAAACAAAATTTCTGACAGTCTCCTGTTGGTCATTTTCGGCAAAGGTTTGTAAGCTCTTACGTAAGGCCAATTTAACATATCTTAATGACCTTGATATCAGCCGAAGGCTCAAATGTAGCTATTTGTATTTAATATAAGGTGGATCTTACATGCACAAATTGAAATTTGCTGTATACATTTGCTTCATATTTTGTCAATACCGAGGTATGATCGTGATATATCATGCAATATAAATAAAATATAGTATTTTGTGGGTATAACCGAAATAAAGATTGAATATTGACCAATGTGCGTTAGAAAACGGCCAGCTTTGTAGCGGAGTAAAATAGCTTTTACTTTGCATTGCGCACTATTTAAGGTACTTTTAGCTGTTAAGTATTAATTTGTGGTAATTATCCATATTAATGCCACAATATTGTCCAAAATATCACCTATGTGAGGACGCAGTCAAAACGCACTATTGATAAGTTTCAAGTCTAATCAATTGCAGCTCATACAAACAAAAATACAATATTTTCTATTTATATTTTCTGATGGAAAACAATCATACGTTGTTACTTGTAAAACACGAGGCAAATAAGAAATAATTGTTAAAAATAAGATAGCTTTCAAATTTGGTTTTCGAAATATTTGCTCATTGAAATATTATAGACCTTGTCCCCAAAATATTTAGTTATTTTCACAGCATAAATGAACTACGCATCGCCGAACATTTATTCTCAAACCAAACGTAGCGCTAGCGGCATTAGTTAAAAGTTTCCGCACTAACCGTTATCTTATTCAAAAGTTATTAAGTGTATTCCTTTTTTTTTACTTTCAATGGGAAAGTGGGGTTATATTTCGCCCGTTTTCTGTATAGCGGCGCCATAGAGCTCCGTGTAGTCGAGACCTCTGTAGAGCAACAATTTTTCCATTAAAACTTTTAAAAAAACACGGATAACTTTTGCATAATGAAACAGTTTTAGTCTATCTCAGAAGTTCTATGTAGCAAAAGCCATTGAATAGGCGCGGGCACATGACTTTCAGATTTTCTTTACTTTCGCGAGTGTTCAAGAAAAGAAAGCAAATTTGAAAGCTACGCGCTTGCTCCTATGCTTCACGCAAGTCATGACATGGAGTATAATGCTGAAACTTTGGCATCTGGTTCGGACCACTAGGGCTACATTAGTGCGGAGAATGTTCGTTGTAGAATGCGTAGTTTATTTTTAGGGTGAAAAATACCCTGTAAAGTAGCTTGAGGGGGTAAAGTAGCTTGAGGGCGTATATATACCGGATTTTATTTTGTGCATATAGTATTGAATTTATATGCACAAAAATAGCTAGCTCAAAGCTTTTTGGTGATATCAAGGTTCCTAAAATACCCCATGCAGGTCACATGCAAGCACTTGCCAAACTTCGCGAAACTCCTTACAAAAGAAAGTTTGGGAATTTTTTGTCAAAATTAATTTGCATTTTTAGAAAATTTATTAAGCGCCATCAAATTTATTTTGCAAAGTGCCAAAGAAGAGTTCTAGTGCAGTGCTTTGAGAAGTGAAAGAATAGCGAGAGGTTAAACATGCGACCTCCGACAGGTGAAAGAAAGATCAGTTTTCGCCTTGGCCGCTCCAATGATCAATACCTTCAAAACAAGACATTCCGCTCAGTTTGCCGTTTGCACGGTCATTAATTTCAAGAATTCCCAGAACATGCTAGTGATTTTTTGTTAAAAATTAAAATTTCAACCCCAAACTCCGTGCCTGAATTTGAAATAAAAATTAAGTCTACTAAATTGTCGTATGACAATTAAAAGTTTATAAATAATACCCTCTGAAAGTCTTATGCGGGATACCAGGGCACTTGGGGCAGACAAGTTATAATCGATGCGGCGAGAAGTCAAGCTAGGGAATTCCGCACTTTTACAACTGCCCCTTCTCCACGCACGCTAAGCCTAATGGCTCGTTTAGAACTTCTTATCTTTGTTTAGTTTTTTTAATGAAAACTTGCATACACCCTGGTAAATTAGAGTGTTCCCTTAATTTAACGCCAGCACGAGATGGTTCGTTTTTGGCAACTTTTAGTGCTATTCGGCGGCCTACTGGTCGAATTGCGTGGTGAAACCTTGACCACCCGATCGTTGTCGGGTTATCCACTAACTCTTCCCGGAGTGAAAGCATACTTTCTTCTTAACAATGTCGGCGAGTAAACACGGTAGGTTTGGGGGAATGTCACATTAAATCATTCGAAAGGTCGAAGTTGCTTTTGCGCAGCACTGCATGTGAGAACCGGCTTTTCCACGTCGCTCTGTAGCTCTCATGGTGAAGCTCCTAACGGTGTATTCACACGAATGAGATTTTTCCACAGAGAGGGGAAACGTCATCGAGCTTCGAGTTCACGTGCGACACATCACGGATGCTTGCTAATCCCCGTACTCCGCCGAGAGCCGATGATTGCCCCATCCATCACGCAGATAAAAGATGGCGTCGAACGAAAGTTCGATCGGCGTGTACAAAAAGCATGTGGCAAGCTTGAGGTCGTCGCATTCTTACACCAACAGCGTCAAAGTTGACAGCCTGACATTGCTCTTGTGGCGTACTCACACGACGGAGATTTCCTCCAGGTAGAGGAATATGCGTCACCGTGTTTGGAGGTTAACTGGGTCACGTCACGGACGCTTGCTAATCCCCGTACTCTGCAGGGAGCCGAAGACAAACTGTTCCCTTCCTACAGATATGTACCATTCGCTCCGGCGAGAAAGAAGTTGGCGTCAAACGATGAGTTCAATTAGTTTGATGATGTGCGTGAAAAGCATGGTTGAATGCTTGAAGTCGCTGCATTCTTAAACCGAGAACGTCAAAGTTGACAGTACGACGCTGATCCTATTTCCATCGATGAAAGAAAAATTAATCCCAATGTCAGACTGTGAACCTTGCGCGCTGTTGGTGCAAGAAGGCGACGCCTTCAAACTTCCACCATGGACTTTTTACACACAACATCGAACTTGCCGTTCGGCGCCATGTTATTTTCTCGCCGAAACGGTGGACACTCACCAGCTCTCGGCGGAGGGACGTAATACTGGGATTAGCAAGCATTCGGGAGGCGGCGCACGTGACCTCGAAACGCGATGACATCTGCTCCTTTCTGTGTAGAAAACCCTCTTTGTGCAAATACACCGTAATATTGTTGCTGGATGTTTTAAGGCAGCGGAAAGTTAAACTACCACAAGAAACGCTTCTGCTGTCTCCGATGTGGGCGAGAAATTCAGCACGCCGGTACGATGCTCATGCAGATCGAAACGGGCCACGGTGTGGTTCGAGTCGAACGACACCTGGGTTCTGACGGCGCATTTTTTCCTCAGCGTTACTCACCTGATCTGTTTAGGTTTGAAGCCAAGTGTGCTAATGAACAAGCACTTGCCTCGTTCAGCAGTTAGAAGACCAATGGCCGGGCTAGAGTGAACAGGTGCGATCTCTTACGCCCTTTGGACGGGGAGTGGTGGCTCCTTGCGGCCGCAGCTCGAAGGGACCGATGTAACAATACCCTTCGTACAGCGCTTTAATACCTTTTGAGAGACACGTCCATCTCACAGTGTTGGCATCTTTGTTCCGAGGTTGAGTTGAAGAAGTTTCTGGAGTAATTAGAAACACAGGTTATGAGGTCGCCTGCCTGAAGGGGCTTATGCGGAACACCCCTTCCTCTTCGTCTCCTCAAGAAACGAGTTTCTAGAGACAAGCGTTTGTGAACTTGTTTCCACAAGCACCACGCAAAGCATCGTGCAACACACTCCAAACTATCAATTTAAACTGTTTACAAAGGTGTAATATCTAGTTACGCGATTTTCATCATACACCCAAACTCGGAGTGATTGCTGTGCATAATATACACTAAAGGCGTCACAATACACATTAGACTACACGAGCACTCTCCCGTTAAAAACTAATGATTGATCTTGTTTCCACTCCGCTGAAACGGCACGCCTCATAGCTCGCCTTTCCTGAGAAAACTACCGTTCCGAGAAACCGCAGCGGCGTGGGATGTTAGAGATACTAAGGCTAGCGCTGAGCACCTTGTTATCGCTCCTCAGCCCGAGAGGTTGGAGCATAAGCCGATAAGAGCACCAAAGGGCGAATCACTGAAGACGGGAGAGCGGACGATATCTTATGTTTCTCTATTTCTTAAGTTGGCAGTGATTTTAGCCGATCCCACAAATTCCGTCTGCCGTCAAAGATCTCAGCATGTGCCGGAAAATTGACGCAGTCACCGTCGCTGCCTGTCGTCACGCGATTCCTTTTCTTTGTTTGGACACGCCTCTGGCAATGAACTCGGGGAATACATCTGGAACGCAACAGCTGTACGCCACCCTATCCATTCCGTCAAGCAGTCAAGATCGAAGCGGCAGCAATCGAGCAACTGCGACCCGAGCCTGTGTGTACAATGGAGCGAAAGGAATGTTCAAGCCCATCAATACGTTCCTCGGAGAGGTCAAACTTAAACCGCGCCTTCACGTCGTTATGAGGGCTGCAAGAAGGAAACGACATGGGGGCACATATGGCTTGTTCTTGGGTCGCGTTGAACCCTAGAAAAGTGTATGATAGAACATAACGACACAAAAACTAACCAGACTTCAATTTCATTGCCTTTTAGTTAGCTACACACTTAGCTAACAAGTTGTTCCTTTCAAAAAGCTACTTTTTGTTTCAATCGTAGACATTTGACGTTGATCAGCCTCCTATTGGACGTCAAAGATTTCAAAAGCAGATCATTTTTTTACAGTTTTCATTACTTTTTTATATTTTGTCTTCTAACCCGCTGTGTTGCCATTTACCAGCTTTCAAAACAAACCTCGTCAAGCAGTTTTACCTAACTCCGTAATTACTAAAATTGTAAACGTCATACATGCCCGCAGCTGGCGGTGTTGGAGACAAAAAAATACTCTACACGGCGTTTTTATTTTATTTTAAGTCACCACCCTATAGCGCCATGCTCATGCAGAGCTTGAAAAATAAAGAAGCCTTTTATACTTCATTTTATACTAAGTCTGACAGCAGCCGACTCTACGTTCCGATGGAACGAAACAAGTAGACACTTGTGCGTTGGAAGTCACAGACTAAACCAAACACGCACAGAGGATGCTCCGTAAGCTGCACTCTTCTCTGTGCGCAATTGGTTTTGCCGACGACGGAAAACGAGCAAAAACGACGAGCGTCCTGACAAGGCTCTTTTGTCGCTGCTTGATTGGCTTCATTGAATGGTAGCATCGGATGCGATTGAGGCTCGGTGTGAGACGTCAAATAGTCAACGGACGTGCCTGCCATCCCTGCCTGCACAACCCCCAGGGATGATCTTCTCGACCACCTGCAAGCTCCCGGAAGTCGTCGGCATGACCGCACGGGGTTCCGACTGCGTCACGAGGCACGCCTTCGTTTCTAGGCGTTCGGCGGATAGCGTTCCCGGCTCCCTATTCACTGGGAACGGGCGTCGCGACGATTGTTCTTTGTGTTTCACGGGTAGCAGCGACGGCAGAATATCGTTGTCGACCAAGGAGGTACCTGGACGGAAAAGGATGCCCGCTAGCCAAAGTGCGAGACCAGGTTTTAAACTTCTTTATTTCTTGCGATTGTGGTGTACTCCGTTTCTTCTGAAGTTTTAGTGGGGCCAAAGCTACGCGCCGAGAGACTCGGGAGAGGACGAGACGAGAGCGCACGGACACGTCAGAACGCCGACCTCAGGTTGCAATGGACCTTTCTCACATACCGACGGCACAAGGCGGTGGCTGCACGAACTAAAAATCGAGGAAGGACCTACCTGTGCTACCAATCGATAACGGGAGCTACGCTACCAGTTTCTTCGGTCTCTGAGCAGCGGGGCGTGCCCAACGCGCCGTCCAAGTGGGGCATCCGTGGCGTCCACTTAAACGTCGTGTTATTCTTTCCGTCCGCTTTCTTTTTTGCGTAACACAATTATATGTATGCTGCAATTACGTTTTCTACTCGCTGATCCACAGCCTCCTTCCGAATTTCCTCGATTTTTCGTGCAGACTTCCGCCGCTTGGCATCGGGCGCTCGCGCGTGCGCAGAACGCTTCTCGGAAAAGGTCATTAGTCACTGAATGCTCACAGAGCACGTAATTCCCTTCAGTCAGCTTACCGGAAGTCAATCCTGCAGAATCCAGTTCTGACTGGCTGGTTTAGCCCGTGGCGGAAGTTATCAGTTGGCCATTTTGTGGATCGTCCAAAAACAACAAAAAACGTATATTAAACGTTTCCGCGTTACCATGGGCACGGCAGGTATATGCACGGGTGGGAGCTCTGGGCATTGATGAGTTAGGATTGAAGAAAAGGTGTGTTCATTTTCTCAAGTTTGTTTTTAATAAGAAGTTGCTAATTTGGTTTGCCAAAGAAGTTTGCCGGCTTGTTTCCTCGCTCCGGTTGCGCAGGAGCTAATTTTCAAACTCAACACCTCAGTCGCTAAGCCTAACACTCGACTTCGATGTGTTTCGAGGCGAGAGAGAGAAAGAAGCGGCAGCGAGGAACAAGTCACGCACCGGTCAGAGCGAGGGAAACAACTTTATTTTTAAAAACAAAAATGCGTCGCCACAAGCCAGGAACGCGGATTGAAGAGCTCACACGAGAACGAACGCTACACTGTACGTGCTTTGCTTCAAGTGCACAAGGCAGCGCAATATCGGAAATCGAAACTGCTGCGCTGCGACTCGGTTCTGAAACGAAGCTTGAGAACTTCGGTACTAGGGAAACATTCAGTGACTGTAGTTGGATTGATTTGTAGGTAGACCTAAAGCTAGCTGCCTTTGTCTCCACTGCACTTGTCGAATGCGCCAAATCGCGGAACGCATGTGTCGGATCTTTGGCTTTCGCATTCAAACACGTTCGACGAGTGCAGATTGAGACAAGGAAACCTTTGCCTCCTACTGCCCTCGTCGAACGCGTTAGATCGTAGAACGCCGGCGTCGGCTGTATGGCTCTCGCATTTAAAACCCGTTCGTCGAGTGCAGCGGAGACCTGAGCAGCTAGTTTCAGCTTATAGGGCCCGGAGTGAGGGCCCCAGGTGTGCACTAATCAGTCGATCCAGAGTTCAACCTCAGCTCAGCCTTTCGACGTCCTCGCGCACTTTTGTCTCTTCCTCTCCTCTGTTTCTCGGCGTGATGAGTGACAGAAAGAGAACGGTAGGGCGTGTTTTTCGATGCGGCGCGTGCGCGCTCAAGGTGTACGAGACGCCGGAGCGTCATTAAAGATACACGAAGCTCGCGCTGGAAGTCGGACAACTGAAGCTCCGCCGTACGATTCTTATCACGTCAGTCACCATCGCTCTAACGCAAGCACGAACTTACAAACAAAAGACGAAGTGACACGAGCCGAGGCATTCTTCCCTCATGATAGGATTAGTTCGCGATAATAAACACCAAGAAACACCAAAAATTCCTTGATCTAGCTCATTCCGAGGCTTCTGATCGGCTCCATTGGCTCGTAGCGTTGGAAGCTCTCAGGCCTAAGATAAAACAAACTATTCGCCTTTTCTTTTTCTTTTTTTGTCAGCAAACTTAGTGGGGTTATTTATCGGGTAGCCCTGGCATACATACACTTCTGATCCGCGTATGTTTTCTCATTTCTTACGCTTCCTCCTTTCGCCTGAAGAGTTTAATACGTCTTACACTGCTTTAAGCGACCGTTCCCCGAAGAAAGCGCGTAGATTGGATCCCGCAAATGCTACAAAACCCGCCGTCTAGTTCAGGACCGGAAGTGTTTAAGGGCTATTTTTACACTGGTGCCACCGTGTTTCAACTCACGCGAGAATGAGCGAAAAAGAGTAGAAACCAAAGAGGAGGAGGAGACGAGAGGGGGGCGTCAGAACGCCGAGCTCTGGATGGAATGATTAATGGGTGAACGCAGAACTAGCTGCCTTCGTCTGCACTCACTGTTCGAACGCGTAGTGAGTAGATACAAACGCAACTAGCTTTGAGCCTACCCACTAATCACACCAACCAGAGTGTCTCCTTCTTCGTCTCCTCCTCTCTCTCTGTTACACTCTAAGAAATGCCTGCGCGCCTACTTACCCGCAAAACACTCAATGAGCCAATCTCTGTTACCTACGAAATCAGCTCAGTGAATGATGAAGCGGAAGTTAAAACCTAAAAATGACGTCTGCGCTGTGGCATTACGCAATGCAAAGCGTCGTGCTTCCATTGCGAATGCCACAGCGCAGACAAAATTTTGAGGTCTAAACAGATGTTCCGCCTCATCATTCGCTGAGCTGATTTCGTAGATCGCAGAGATTGGCTCTTCAAGTGCTTTGCGGGTAAGTAGAGGCGCAGGCATTTCTTAAACTGCTACCACACGCATTGACTTACATAGAGGCTTTCAGAGCAGAAGAGCAACAAAAAACCTCAGAGGCGCCATACGCATAATCCTTGCCTACATAGCCCACGAAGCGTCAATAATTCGTATTTATTTAATTCGGTTAGCCAATGAAAAGCTCGATGATTATCACCCTTAAACGATACGGTATACCAGAGGCAAAACTGACGTGCGCGACACTGACAGCGCGAACATGACATTGACGTGAACAAGTATCGGATATGCACCCAATTTTATCTCTGGGATTAGTGGCCCTTATGAGCACTTTTTAACACGCTAGTAGCTGTGATGACAGCCTTCTGATTAAAAAAACACTAACAAGAAGAGAATGACAAAAAGCTTGGCGACCGCTTGTTCGCGCTAGAAGCGTCGCGCTGTGTACACCTTGTTGATGTAATACTGCATGGCATTAGGACGCTGTTCCACGCGCTCTTCTAATTGACTTAACTGATCAAAAGAAGATTAGTGATGTGGGTTTTCGCATTGTTGAAATTTTAACATCTCTTTTTTGCATTTTCAATTTTTATTTTTGTCCTGACTTTTGTCTAGGTTTCTGTGGAAATGGAATGAGAAGGAAAATTCCGTCAGAATAGCTTAGACAGTGAACAAATATCTCGGTAAAAAACTCTAAAATGTAATTCGCACTAGGTCGCCTTGCCTTATCCTAATTGCCTATTCCTTCTAGTGGGACAAACAGCAAACTTTGTCGGCATAACTAGAAGTCCTTTCTCTTCATTTTCTTTGGCAATTCGATCATTTTTGCGGCATAACCTTCGTTTAAAAACCTGATTTTCTGTCGGGAATCGCGGACGCGCCAGCGTAAAAGAAAGAAAGCTTTAAAGAAGAAGTGATTCACATGTCTTCAAGTTTAGGCTGTAGCTTATCGCTCCAGCGGAATATGTGCGCTCCGCGCATACAAAAACTATGAACACGGCACGCCTCTCCAGCCCCGAAGAGGTCATTGTACATAACTAGAGCCCCTCAAATGAAACAAACACAAACAAATCCAAACCCAACGACAGAAGAAAAATCAAATAGCTCAACTTGTTTCTTTCCACAATCCTTTGTGAAAATTGTCAGACTATACGGAATGAGGCGCATACCGTTAAGTTTATCGAACCCGGTGAACCAGCAGAGCGGTTTCTTATGCTTCGATGAACGCAATAAATCAAAGAGTGCAGCGAAAGCTAGGCGGAGCAATCAGAGAGTAAATAGAATACTTTAAATAAATTCAGTCTTTAATGTCGTGCTTGAAACAAAATATGCAAGATTACGGCGCGAGTACATTTTATTAAGGCATTTACCATGCTGGAACCCTAGGCCACCGTGCCCTAGGCAGCTTCCTGGGAGCAAGGGGGGATCGGTGGCCGAGTGGGCTAGCACACGCCAGCTCGGAGCACGTGGAGCAAAAGCTCGCGCTGTAGAACCCAGGAATCCTGGGTTCAATCCCCCACCTTGCCCGTTTCGATCTGGATGAGCATCGTACAGGCGTGCGGTCGTGTATCACTACTGCGTGGTACACGTTAAAAAAACCGGCTAGCGGTTGTACTGCGCTGGCTAAATTTCTCACCTACAGCGAGTGACTCGTCGCAACTTTGAAATGGCTGACCAATCACACGCTGTCTAAATATCTACACAACTTCCAGTTATTATTCCGGGGAGCAATGAATGCCAAAGCACGAAGATAAAAATCTTTCAAACTCTTTCATAGTTCGCGACTGCTCGCGCAAACAAAGTATTTTTGGGGGGCTGACGGTTTCCAGCCTGTGTCCCTTATAACGCTGAACAGAACGTTCGGGTATGAAAATACGTAGCGATCAGCAAGGAGAACGAAAGTCGAACGTATAAGTAAATTTCAATAACTTCACGTTTATCTCAGTAAGTTTGATTATGCGTAGTCGTCGGCGCAAGTGGGCGGGCTTAAGATAAAGGCAGTTGTTGAGTATGATCACTGTCAATTTATTTAAGATTATAAAGTTAACCTTGCATCTAAAAAAATTCATGATAGCGTTCGCGTAGATCGTGACCGTGGCCTCTTGGAAATGTTTTGTCACAATTTATTATCGTCGGGCTAATACGTCTAAGAAACAGGTGGGTAACATACCACTGGTAAGATCATCACATTGACGAATTCTTATAACTATCGTTGTGTTCTTTGTCCCAAAAAGCATTCTGTCCTGGAAACTTCAATTTGTAGCGCGTAGCTCAAGACAGAACTAGAGGGAAGGGGGCGGAATCAGCAAGACATTGAGTCCTTAAAAGACGTGTTTACCGGCTTGATACACCATCGCGCTCATATAGACCTCGGTAAAGTACAAAATGTCAGCGCTAATTTAATTGACGAAATCAGAGTTCCGAATCCCACATTTCCACAATAGGCAGGTTCAAGAAAATGGTAAGATCCATATAGGGAAGCAAAACTACCTGTAACGAAGCCCTCTCCCGACGAGAGCCCAAGCCACTGTCTTTGGTCGGCCTATGTTGCCTGCCTGAAATGCGCGCGTCCGGGGTGCCGCTAGCAGGTTCACCCGCGGAGTGGCAATTGCCTCCCAGTATTTTACTGTTCCTGTAGGCGTGTGCTGGTGCAGGTTCACCCGTGAGGACGAGGGAAAGAGCCTTCTCTGGAGGGCATTCCTTCTCATATCGCATCCCGGTCGCACCAAACCAACACCACGTAGAAGACAGGGCCTGTGCAATACGTCACCATTAGTCGATCCCTGACCCACCTCAAGTGGCAAACGAAGTGTAACTCCCCAAGTGAACAGCCGTAAAGCCACAGACGCGTGCGTCTTGGAGTCGCAGCGTGCCAATGTCGTGCTCGTTGTAAGACGATACAAATGCACTATCGACGCAAAATAGGCGGAGCTGCGTGGATCCGCTTCTGATAACGTTTGGGGTTGGGGAAAGGGGGGGAGGGCGGACTTTGTTTTCTAAATGGTATTGGCCTAGCACGGTGACAACTAGTACACGACCTGAATTTACTAGGTCTACATAGACATCCAAGAAGCACGTCGTTCCCATAACATTCTTACCTCCCTGAAGCAGCCATATATATATACGCAGTTGGTTGGAGGTATGAGAGGAAAAAATTCATCAACCTAACCCAGCATAACTTAATCATAGGCCATGCAGACCACTAAACGACAGTCTCTCCTCCCTTTGACGGCAGTACCCAGTGTCCAGCGCCCCGTGGTCCATGAGGCAAAAGACACCACTGGCGCCAGGCGGCACCTCTACCTTACCGTGGTGGCGGTGTACATGGCCTCGCTTTCGTTCGGCTTCACGTGCACCTACTCGTCGCCCGCCCTGCCTGACATCCGCAAGAACATTGACTTCACCGAGAATGACACCGGATGGTTTGGCTCGCTGGTTACCCTGGGAGCAGTCTTCGGAGGTCTGGTTGGAGGCAAGTGAAAAGTAACTTCTGTGATCTGCAAAAACAATCTACTAATCAGTTATCAGAAAAACAATCATCTGTAGTATTATTCTTAATTGCTAGCACAACGGACTGTACTATAGTCGAATAGTGCCAACATATGACATTACTGTACTGACATACGCAGGGCAGCTTGTGAACTGGCTGGGCCGCAAGGGTACGCTCCTCTTCTCGACGGCTTCGTTCACTTCTGGCTATCTATTCATCATTTTCGGAACAACAACCATCCTGCTTTTTGTGGGCCGGTTCCTGACAGGCGTCGGCATTGGAATAGTGGCCCTGGCGGTCCCCGTCTTCATCTCCGAGATCTGCCCTGCAAACGTGCGGGGACTCCTAAACACAGGAAGCAACATGGTCGTCACCATTGGTAACCTGATCGTCTTCGTTTTGGGCAAATGGCTTGACTACAAGTGGCTGGCTTTCTGCTGCCTCACACCCAGCCTTATGATGGCGGCCACACTGCCCTGGTGCAAAGAATCACCGCGCTGGCTGCTGCAGAAAGGCCGCCGCAAGGCGGCCACGGAGGCCCTCCGGTTCTACGTGGGCACCGGGATCGAGAAAGAGCTTGAGACTCTGGAGGCGAAGCATCAGCAACGTCGAAGCGTTCTCCTTGCGCGACCTCACACTGCCGCACGTCTACAGGCCCTTCCTCTGCACACTCCTTCCTATGTTCATGCAGCAGTTTGCGGCGATTTGCATTATCCTCTTTTTTACGAACGACATATTCGCGGCCACCGGGACGTCCATGTCTCCCGAAGACTGCACCATCATCGTCGGCGTCATCCAGGTGGCCGTGCTTCTCGCGGCCACTCTCCTGACAGACCGACTTGGAAGAAAGGTCCTGCTGCTGTTTTCTTCCGCAGTGACAAGCTTGAGCCTCGTTCTCCTCGGACTGTGCTTCCACTTCAAGAATACCCGAGGAGACGAGTTTCTCGGAGTCCTACGGCTGGCTGCCATTGGCCGTGCTCTGTGTGTACTTTGTCGGTTTCTCGATGGGGTTGGGTCCCCTGCCGTGGGTGATCCTGGGAGAAATGCTGCCTCTTCGTGTCAAGGGCTTTGCCACGGGAATCTGCACAGCCTTCTGTTTTTTGTGTGGTTTTGTGGTCGTCAAGGAGTACCATGATATGCAGGAGTTCATGGGAACCGATGGCACATACTGGATGTTCGGCGCCGTTATAGCTGCCTGTTTCTTTGCCGTCTTATGTTTTTTGCCCGAAACGAAGGGCAAGAGTTTAGAAGAGATTGAACACCTGTTTGGAAAGACGTCTTTGTCGGCTTCGTTTGAAGATACAGACAGAAGGAACGGAGTCGCAATGGACTTGTTACGAGCTTAGAACGAATCTGGGTCTCCATGAAGCAGTGACGCAGGTTTTATGAAGGTGAGAAAACAGTGGGTATTGGGGAATCTTGGTAGATCATACGCAAGAGATTTACGTTGCAAGTGGGACCTCTGGACGTTAATTCGAACACAAACCGAGCACGCTCCCAGAGTGCCCGCAATCAGCGGCGTACAACCTGCACGAACATTTCTTAATGCTGCCAAACGCCAAAAACGTCACTAGAGAGGCGGCGATATGGTTCGAATGGACTATGCCGAACGGAGCGCATATCTCAGTAAAAATTACATAATCAGTTGTTAGAGGAGTGCACTAGATTCATTCATAAATTTCAGATTGTTCTAACTGACCACAGACACTGGATAGGAGCTCCGAGCATCGTAGTTCAGAGGTTCTGATCCCACAAACGTTGGACGGTCGTCACTGTCCAAGTCTGAAGCCGGGTCTCTCCGTCACCTCTCAGGAACTTTTTTATTTCTCTGTTTTTTAATATATATATGTGAGGGTACCAGCTGCAACTGAAAGACAATTCTCTCCGTTGCCTCCTGCCCACTTTATCTTCACTGAAGTTCTGACGAAGCGCGTGCTAATGGAATGTGCTCATACGTATTACACATTAACGTCCTAGCAAGCTGAAACAAAGTCTATGAACTCGTGAAATTAAGGTCTCCTGGGAGTTTGTCTGCGATGTAGACTATAGTATGACCAAAAAACTGTTTTTCGTCGTGTACAAACGCAATTGCAGTCTCTGTCTGGTTATTCTATTTTACGGTGACAGTCACTATCTTATGAGGTTTCGCAGCGGATGCAACGCTGCAAATGGAAAACAGCCAGAATTACTCTTTTTTTTTTTGTAACGGTTTCAGAGATTGGAGTACATATGGGGCCCCGTGTTTTTCGGACAAATCCGAAAAACTCCGAAAAAAAAAACCCGGTAAAAGGTTTTGGTCGATTCGGATTTATCCGATGAACTCCGAATTGCGGCGTGCAAGCTAGATTTTGCAGCGCTGTAACGTTGAAGGAAACAAAATGATGCAACATGTTTTTGTGAACAAACACAACAGTAGGGTGGAGAACTATCCCAATAAATTTCAAACAAGCAAAAACTTTTGTTTTTAACTGTTCCTTGAAATTTCTTAACTTGTATTTAATACTTATAATTATAAATAATTTCTAACTTTGTACTTATGTACTAATTGGGAGCGGCATAAAATTTAACATTTCCATAAAATGTTATAATTTATATATCATTCGAAATAACGTTTCAATAAAAATATAGGACATAAGTTTAAATGTTGTAGCTGTTCAGTTTGTTTCGATAACGGCGCAGAAATATAGTGACAAAACGTCAAAGGAGCCATGTTTGCGCAGTTTCGACGCAAAATATGTAGCCTATAAATACTGTACATATTTAAATCAATAGTTCCTACAATATATCATAAGTTCAAAATATTTAACATTTCTGATATTTGTAGTTTGCGTAGTAGACATGACATAAACGAAAACTTCAAAAAATCGAGTATGACATTCTGACGCACTCAAAAAGTTCCTTGTCTTCAAATATTATGTTTTTGCTGAATGTTTTTTTGGATACGTTCCCTAAATATGTTGAAGATTAATATTAAAAAAATTAGGAAAGCAAAATAAGTCCGAACTTGCGTGCATGATCTTATCTGAACAGAGCCTATAGAGATCCGCGGAAAGGCAAGGGGTCAGGGATGGGTCCGTTCTTGGGTCGTGAAGAACCATTGAGGGGGCTGAAACATAACCAAAGAAACGCTCTGCAGAATTCAATTTTATTGCCTTTTAGTTAGCTAACCGATTCGCTTACATTTTCTTCCTCTAGATAGGGGTACTTTTCTTTAGTTTTTGAGATCTGAAGTTGAACAACTATTTTACGTGCCTCTTTGAAGACGTCGTAGCTCTCGGAAGCAACGCTAGTCTTTTTTATAGTTATGACGACTTATATATTTTTCTTTAACCAGATGTGTGTTGACTGCTTTCCAGCCTTCAATATAAACCTTTTCAGCAAGTTCAGCGTAACTCCGAATTAAGGAAAAAAATGAACATCGCGCACGTAGCTACCAATATTGGAAAGAGAAATAAAAACAAGACTCTGCAAGGCCTTTCTAAGTTAACATTTGTTGGGACTGAGCGGTATGAAACCGTTTGGCTGGGCCATGAGGTGCGTTAGAGCGATACCTGTGGCGCTGCGCCGAGGCGCGAAATCGCTCTAATTAGCCGTTCGCTCGTCCCATCGCGCTGCCAGTTGCAATGGCGAGCACCGCGCGTTGAGGCTTTACGTCTGTTGAAGAACTGCAATCATTTTTGTAGCGTGAGCTACACTGGCCGAGGTGGAGCAGTTTCGCATGGATCGCATAATGAGCCGTGCTCCGTGCTGCGCAAGCGCGAGGAGCAGTGACGTCACACGGCGCACAGCTGGCGCGCCGGAGACGCCGCCGCCGCGCGCTCCGCCGCCGCGCGTCCGCCGCCGCGCGCCCGCCGCCGCCGCGCGCCTCGCCGGTCTGCGCATGCGCGAGGAGCAGTGACGTCACACGGCGCACAGCTGGCGCGCCGGAGCCGCCGCCGCCGCGCGCTCCGCCGCCACCGCGCGCGCCTTGCCGGTGCTGCACAATCCAGAGGAGTGACGTCATAGCCGCGGCAGACGAAGTGGCGCCACCGCGTGCCCAGCTGTCCGCCTCCGTTGTGCCGTAGCCAAGTCTGGACGCTGCACCAGAGACGCTTGATAGCGCCTTCTCATTTTGTGCGCATAAGCTCACGCTACGTATACTCACTGCTACGCATAGCCGAGCTAAGCCACCGCAATACATTTCTGATACATTTCGCTGGCATTTTCGTTAACTGAGCTTGTATTTTTTTTTCTTTTTACATTGTGTTTATTGTGAGCTGCCACTGCTGCTGATTGTAGGGAGAGGGGGCCGAGGACTCGTCAAGCTGCATTTATGCAGCTTTTTCCTCGGTCTCCTTCCATCATGCATGTGATGGAGAAATAAACATTTATTTATTTATTTATTTATTTTATTGTTTTTTTAAGGAGGCGAACCTCCGCAAAAAAAAGGTTGCCTATGTTAGGTCTCTGTGGTGGAGGAAATAATCCAGGCATAAAAACATTTGTCGACTCCGAAGTGCGTCTCGCAAGTGCAATACAGCGTCGACTGTAACATCCGCCTCAAGATAACTGCTCCTTTTCTTTACGGTTTCGCTCGCTTTTCAACAGTCAGGGCCATTCAGAAAAAGATGAAGACGCAATATTGCTTAAGGTGTCTTTTGCGCGCACAGCTGCGCTGTCGCATACAGTCCTTGAACTCAGGTCAGTACACTTAAAAACTCGGAGTTACTGGCTGCTGGAAGCATGCCGCGCCTCTTCTAATTCATCCGGATAAAATTAATGACGAGGCATACACAGCCTGATCGCCACACTTGGTCAGGTTCTAATAAAAAAAAACGAAACAAGACGTCAATAAGGTCACCGCTTATCTGCTCCCAGGTACTTCAAGCAAGTCAAACAAACAAACAAAAACACAAAAAGTGAGCTGGGTTCTCAAATTTAGACTTGATTAAAAAATAGTAACTGCGTAACGGGTTTATTTTATCGACAGCCACGAGGAACCACCGTAGCTATTACATTAGGAACATCTAACATTGCCAACACGCTCAAATTGGTCAACCCAGGAATGTTTCAGTGTCTACGGTAATATTGAGGGGCCCTTCAAAAGCAATTATACCTGTTGTGGGCTAACTACATAATTTTAATAATATATAGAAAAATAGAATACAGTCGTCAATTCCTTTTCAATTATGCGTTCAGGTCAGTACGCAACAGGGGCTACGATTATCTGCCTAAATTGTTCTCGAGTCTTTTGCCGCTTACCAGCTTTCTCTTGTGGTCATCGGGTGAAAAAATTCGCGGTTAAGCAAAGTAAGCTTATATCCCATTTAGAGTTGTTAAGAAAAAAACAATAACTGCATATTCAACTTTTTTTTTTCTTGGCAGCCTCGGGGAACCATTGTAGCCATTACATTAGGGACTTATCGCAAAACGTCAGCGTCGGATTGCGGGAGTCACGCGCGCCAGCTCTGTGCGCCCTCAAAGTGACGGCTCCCCAAGCAACGCAAAACTCTAACATGCTCTCGCGTGTAATCTGCGAAAAGTCCCTGTTAACGTGACAACTAAGTGTAGCTCTATTACTGAATCATGCGACAATATAGAGAAACAATAATTAACCCTGTCCTCCGCAACAGCTGGCGCATGC
The DNA here is from genome assembly GCA_037355805.1 of Ixodes ricinus. Classification (NCBI taxonomy): domain Eukaryota; kingdom Metazoa; phylum Arthropoda; class Arachnida; order Ixodida; family Ixodidae; genus Ixodes; species Ixodes ricinus. The sequence continues at coordinate 55,951 of JAZHYW010015207.1, forward strand.
TTCTAGTGATCTTTCTTGAATCACCTCCCAGGAACCGAATTTTGGATTGGAAAAGAAAACCTTTATTGTCGGCTAGAGTTACAGAATACCTTTCTGTTTAATACGATGCTGTGGCATTTGAGTACCTTTTGCATTCAGCACGTTACTTTACGAAGCGCGAGGCCGGCGCGACAAGCGCACCAGCCTCCAGCGTCCCCTGCTCCTCGTGCTGCGAACAAGTATGGGCTCGCCTCGCCAGAGGGGAGGAGTGGCGCTGCGTATGCGCGGCAAAACATCAGCCGCACAGCCCTATAGATCCCGCGGCGTACCGACCATGGTGCATCTCGGCTGGAAGGAAGACCGGAGCAGGAAGTCCCAGCAGAAACGGGGTGCCGGGTGTCTCAAGAATAACGTATACTGTTTAGTATATACAAAGGGTAGGTTGTTTTCTTGTTCTCCAGGTAGACTTCGGGAAAATATTCGTCAGCCAATGAGAGCCCAGCAAACGTCAAAACGTCTGCGCCTTGCCCGCGGCACTGTCTCACTCAAAAGGTTTCACAGTTCGCTTTACCAAACGTCCAGCATGTCGGTGGCCACGAGCTGCCTGTTGTCGGGCCACGTCACTGCTCGATTGCCGGCAGGTGGGATGGCTTCCTCGGAGCCGTAAGAAAAGCTCCCCTATGAGCGGAGAAGCCCCAGCCGAAGACATTGAGAGCTTGCTTCTAAATGGTCCTTTCTCGGTCCTCCTGCTGGAAACATTTTAACTCAAGCTACGGCATGGCGTCACTCCGTTTTTCTCGCCGAGCCGAGACTAAACCGGCGACTCTTTTAGCCGGAGAACACTGGCCACCGCATTCATTGTTCAATCGCCTATTCGAGCGAGACACGGCGCACGACGGCCCCTGCAGACAATGCCTTCTCTTAACATTCCGGAGGCGCAGCCCTTGGGAAGCTTCCGCTCGTCAACGGGAGGTGACCTTGAGATGTAAGATTGCCACCTATGTGGCATCGGCGGGCCGGTGTGCGATGGTGAGGACGTAACACACTTTATAACGCTATGATCCTACAGCAGAGCACTGCACGGGCCCGGGCCAGCCCGGGCCAGCCCGAGCCCGGCCCGGCCCGCGGACCGGGCTTGGGGCGAGGTACTCGGGCCCAGGACGGGCTCGGGCTTGAATAAATTTCTTTTGGGCCGTGCATTCCCGGGCCGGCTTGGGCCGTGGCTGGGCAGTCGTATGCCACAAATTCTAAATTGTTGATAACAAAAACGGTGCTCGTTGATCTTCTTGGTTCACTGAAAACAAACAGCTAGGCGTAACGCAAAATCATTAAGGCGCCGTCAAAAAAAAAAAAAAAAAGACGCCCTGCATTTGGAAAGTTTTTACGTGGTTAAAAGAAAACGTATGGATTTCACGAGCATAAACGGAAAGTGCGGGCAAAAAACGAGGGCGCTCCAGTCGCATGGCACAACATGAATGTCTTTCTCCTCTGCGTTTGAAACTTCAAAAAAAAAAGGAGAAAATAAAAAAAACGTGAGCTTTACTTTGCACTTTGTGCAGGGACCCTTTCTATGCCACCAAAGATGAGCTAACTATAGATATTTTTATGCTTATACAGCCTTTTCAACATGCACTAGAGTGATTGTGATTGTTACTTCACAAAAACATTAGAGAGGAAAGTTCTCTGAAACAAATTCAACAACGAAAAGTCCAATATCTCTTCATGAAATGCATAAATAAAAAATACGGCACTTTTTTTTTAACCGCTTATAAATTGCTAATTTCGCCCATATTCTCGAAAATACATCATCTAAGTCGGAATGTTTATCATGTCAAAAAATCTCGGTCCAAGTTTAAAAGAAATTTGAATCAAATATGCTCGCTTTGTGCTTAGACAGTTTTTAGGTTAAAGCCTACGATCTTTTTCGCGTTCATGTATATAATCTGTCGGGCTCGGGCGGGGCTCGGGCGGGGCTCAGGCTTATATATTTAAGAACATTTTGTCGGACTCGGGCCGGGCCCGGGATGTGCTTTTTTCGGGCCGGGTCGAGCCCGGCCTATAAATTCCGGCCCATGCAGTGCTCTATCCCACAGGCCTCGAACAGTAAATAAATCTCCCGTACTCCATTCGCTGATTTGGACGCCACGATCCGATTTAGCGAACCAATCAGCGCCAAACGTGCGTCGTCATGACGATCGTCGTCTCTGTGCGTTTTCTATCGCCGACTAAAGCAATCACGCGCAGTGAAGGCGCTGTAATCATGCGCCTTTATAGGCGCGTAATAGATTAGCCGATCATAGCAAATGCGCGATGAAACTAGTTCCTAGATAAGAGCTTCAACTACAAGTAGCTACAAGTAGCTACAAGTAACTAAATTCTTTTCAGCACCGACAGCGTGACGGTGCAGGTTTTAGGAAGCGAATAGCGGCGCACATCAGAAGTCTGAGCTAGATGACGCCATTTCGTTCCAGCGGAAGGTGCTTTGTCATTTGTATTGGTTGTCTGTACTTGTAAAAATAAGTATCAAAGGACTTTATACCCGTTTTCACCTCAAGAAAAAAGCAAGTTTTGCGCATTGTTCATACGCGGCGCGAAATAGTTCTTACGAGATTTGGTTGTCGGAGGAAAAAGCGATGCTTTTGGTGTTTGAAGAGTGTACGTCTTGATAAGATAACATATATATAATCTAACATTCCCCTACATATCTCTTAATTCTCCACATAAAGTACTGGTCCGCGTGGCACCGGACTTCTTTTTACTATGGTACTTGAGGTGAAAACGGGTATGCTAAAAATGATGAGCGCCGTGTAAATGCACATTTGGCGCTGAGTAATTTTCTCCGTCTGATCGAAACCTGTGGATATCTGGCTGCTCCCATCCGCGCTGAGCCTCGGGGCTTGACATTTCAACTACTCGGACTTCGTCGTGGGCACGGCAGTAGCTTAACGCGCTCAAGGCCTCCGAGATGAGTCATTCCTCCGGGGAGCTTCGATGGCCTCGCGCACCAGAAGATCCGGCTGTACCACACCCCTAAGCCAACTGATGTCCCGTGACTGGCTTCTCGAAACAAAGGGGCCAAGGCTTGAAAAGGGGACGCGGCACAAAGGGGAGGCTCTCTCGGGCGGCGGACACGAAGGAGCGTGCAGCGGTCACAGGAGAGGAGGACGCTGGCGCGGGAATCGGTGGCAGACGGACGCTGGCGCGGGGAAGCGCGGGCGCGACGTTGAGCTGCGGACTCAACGGACGGACCGGACAGCGAAACTGGACGACGACATCCTCATGACGCGGTGCGGACGACCACCGCTGGGTCTAGGAGCAGCTGCAATGGCAGCGGACTTTTGCCGAGAGCGAAGTATTGCCGTGTCCTGTTCACCCGGGAAGAGGATCAGAGGGAATCGGAGTTAGAAGCCCGCAAGCTTCAACTGCGGTCGGACTGAATAAAAAAACGGAGTATCGAACTGAACGGGCGTATCTGGCATCCCCGTTTGCGCAACCACCGTCGATGAACGTCTGGAACACAAACTCCCGCGATGCTTCGGCATTGTATCCCGTGTCTTCACCCGGTGCCTGCGTCACGGGCGCGCCTTCAGATTTAGGCGTTGGCGTATACGGCGTTCCAGGCATCAAACGGGTGTTTAACCGGAACGGGCGTCGCGACTATATTGCTCAGTGTTTTACCGCTAGCAGAGACGGAAGAACGTCAATCTTGGCCGAGGAGGTACCTGGACGAGACGGATGCCCTGCAATGATAATGCAAAACCAGGTTTTTATACTTTTTTTTCTTGCAATTGTGGTATACTCCGTTTCATCTGAGGTCGAAAGCGCCGTTCACACTCTTGCAACCGAGTACGATCGAGAGAAACAAGATCGGTTTTAATCCTCTTACGACGTCTTAGGACCAGCTCCGCAGCAGCGCGCCTGGTCCTAAGACGTCGCAAGAGGCTTAAAAACCGGTTTTGTCTCTCTCGGTCTTACTCGGTTGCAAGAGTGTGAACGATCCTTAAGAGGGGCCAAAAAGTTAGTAGCGACACAAACACAAGCCCACAGACTAAAAAGGCAGAACTAAAGTGGCAAATCTGGCGAGTTGGTTCATCACTTAAAAATTAAAAGCGCTAACAATAGACAAGGTCAAAAAAGGAAGGTGAACACGACGAGCACTTTGATTGTATTGGCGGTAACACACGCGTAGAAACACCAGAACTACCGTGATTTAGCTCTTTCCGAGATGCTTGGATGGTTCGTTGACCCCATTGGCGTTGGTGGCACTCGGACTTTAGGTGAAACAGGGTTATAGTCACCACCAGACCGAAAATAGTACAATCACAAAAACTCCTTGCGCATAATCAATGCACCGACGATGCACACGAAGGGCCAATAGTCAGTATTTCTTTAATCAGTTTAGCCAATAGGAAGCGCGATTAGTATCATTCTCAAATGATAGGGCACTATACTTTGTTTCAGCTTAGGTCCGAGCGCGGCCGATGTTATGTGCCGAAGGGCCAATCAAACAGCGAAAGAGGCACAACGTCATAGCGCGCACTCTGCAGTTGATAGGACCAACCGGTATTCGCCGTCTCTCTGTGCGTGCTCCTCCGCCGGCTAGTCCTATCAAGCGCAGAGAGCACGCCATGACGTTGCGCTTTTTGCGCTCTTTGGTTGGGCCTTCGGCTCATAATATCGGCCACGCTCGGACGTAAGGTGAAACGAAGTATAGTAGCAAAAGTTATGTATTCATTGTTTCAGTAATACTGCATGGTGTTTGTGTGCTATACCACCCACCCTTGTCATTGGCTAAGCGGATTAAAACATCTCTGATGTACGCTTCGCGGGGCAGTGAGCGTCGGCGTCGGCTGAGTTCACAGCAACTACTCCGCTCGCCAGACAGTTTCAATGCACGCGTTCTAAGTCCCAGGAACAAATGTTCTTCCTTGTTTGCCGCGCACAATGCCTCGAGCAGCGCAAGAAATAGCTTCGTAAAACATATGGCAATTGACCTAATGTTCCTGTTTCGCTGATGTGGACGCAAACAGCGCAAATGTCCGAAACGGTCGGCCGCATAGCAACCAACTTAAGATGAAGATGGGCCGGTCACTTCGTTCGCAACCGACCAATCGCAGAAGGAATATAAAAGGTCATGGACGAGCAGATTTTTAAAGCTACTCCTTGGATTGATTGCTTACGGCGCCGGGAACGCGTCTTCGACTATTCGCGACTCCAGCGATCTATAGGAGGCGCCACCACCAAACAAACATGGCGGCTGGGAAACGGTCGCCTCGGATCGGCCGGGCCGGCTGAACTGGTGGCGCGTTCAATTTAACAGATTTTCTTTTGTTTAATGCCTTATTTTCTATATATTTGAACTGCGACGGTTAAGCGTAGCCGGTGCACACAAACTTGCAGAGCATAGTTTTGTTTTTCCGTTCCTTTGTATTCTTTTCATGTCAAACTTTTGTTTCGGAGATTTCGTTCAAAACCGAAACTATAGGCTCCGGAGAGGCGGTAATAGACTTTAATCAGTTTTGATCAGCTAAGAAATGCGGCGATGGCTACAGAATTGTCCCACCGAGAGTAATTTTACAGCTAACTCTCATGCCTCGACCATGCAACTTATCTGTCCGCGAAATCAACCTTTTTTGCGTAACCGCGCTTAGGAAACAGCCCCAGTCGTCTGCTCGGTCAATAACATAGGCTGCAGAAAAATTACGAAAATAAAGGAAGCGTTTCTTGAGCCAAGAAGCATGTTAACCCGCTGGCACCCAACTGAGCAGCTATCGAACACAACCAAATTCAGAAAAAAGTAGTTATCGAACTTTCCCATTCACTTGACTGCAACATTATTGTTCCCTCCACTGATACACCTTGTCTGTCGACGTCAGTCTACTGTTCTACATAACTATAAAGAAACCACTTATCAGTTACCAAGCAGTCGTCACTTTGAATGTGATTCGAGACAGACAAGAAATCAAAACGTTTTTCCGTGATTCCTCCCGATCCAAGGAATCGAAAGCCCGCGACTATGTGTTGTGGAGTAAACGGGCTTTCAAACACGTGATGGAAGGAAACAATTTACTGAGGCTTCACCACAGTAATGAGCACTCATGAAAATTTAAGAAATATTTGGACCTTGGTCTCTGGCCGCGAAGGCCGCCAGAGACGCGGAGTGGCGCAAAGCAACCTGTTCCAGCTGGTTCCCGGATTTCCCGCTTGGTGCCGTCCGTTTTGCTGGAGTCGCGAATAGTCGGTGACGGGTTAAGAATTCAGGGGAAGCTCCTCCCACCTCTTTCCCCTTTTGCGGAGCGAACGCTGGACAGGTGGTTGCCTCCTGTCCAGCGTTTACTCTGCTAAATTGTAAATAGGTAAGAAGAGCTTCCCTCTTATCCTTTCCACCGTCTGTAGTGTGTTTACCGTCCTGTCCCCCGTGCATCGAAAGTGGTGCCGAATCGGGAACAAGTTCCGCCACAGGAGTCAGCATGTCATGCTGTCGGATGTCACGATCCTGGCGGTTGCTTGCGGAAATGCTGGCAACAAAAGTCGAGTGAACGCAAAGTCCGTTATCGTCGCGGCGTACGATCTCGTTTCTGCTTTCACTTCCTTCGACTGTCTGTCTGCAGAGGGACACACAACTGATCAGACGTAGGCAGCATACATCTCCCCTTCTGTGCGACCGCCAGCTCCGCGATAGACAACAGCATGACACAGCTATGACGCATCAAGAAGAAATCAAGGGACCACTTAAAGGGACACTGACAGGGTATTTATGCTCGCCGAGGTTTTTAGTTGTACATGACATATGAGAGCCCAACTACCCAGAACAGAATTTGCGGCTCAAAATTCGGCTTCCTTCGCCCGAAAACCGCCGATCCAGAACTGGCCGCTTTGAGTCGCGCTCACTCTCTACTCTGTGGTGACGGGCCGTTTTCTAAGCTTTAGACACAACCACCAAATTTAATAAAAGTCGTAGGTCATCGAAGGCACGCACACAATATTAAAAATAGAAAGCAATATTATGAAACCCACTTTTTGTGGCTTCTAAAAAGCTGCAGATACAGTGATTAAAAAAAAAAGTTGCAGAGAATTGGAAGTATTTTGTGCGTTCACTGCGAATTCTTATCATGGCGTCGTATCTTGTATCGTGGGACTCACGGGCTAGACTTGGATTTTCGCGCAGGAATTTTAAACATGGGTCAAGTGATACTAAGTTTTTGTTATATAAAACGTTTATTAGGCCAATTCTAGAGTACGCTAGCAGTGTCTGGGACCCGCACACGACTTGTAGCATAACTAATTTAGAGAGGGTTCAGAGACTTGCAGTGCGATTTGTTTTTGATATGTATTCTTCTTATGTGTCCCCCACAGACTTGTGTGCTAGAGCAGGACTCCAAACGTTACAGGAAAGAAGGAAACAAAGTCGTCTGAAATTGCTTAATTTAATTGTTAGCAATGAGCTGGGAATAGACAAGAATCAATACATTGCATTTTTCTGCCCTAGAGTATCAAGATATTCACACCAGAAGACACTTAAACCATATAATTATAAAAATGATTCATTTAAATATTCCTTCTTTCCTAGAACAGTAATAGAATGGAACAACCTGCCACCCAATGTCGTTAATGCAGCCACCTATTCTGACTTTTGCGACGTTTTGCGTAAATGAGTGCACCATGAAATATTTGTATCTATGTGTTTTCCACTCCTGCTACGACCTCGAAAGAGGTTAGCAGTATGAATAAACAAACAACAAACAAACAAGACGGTGATGGCAACGGACGACGGGCGTGGAACTTCTACTTCAGAACTGTCGTTCGCGGTACCGGCGAACATGTCTTCCTTCGAAAGATAAATTTTTGACCGATCAAAGGAATTAAAGCTCATTCCGCACGACACGCCCGACCAACAAGCCGATTCGCACGGAGACGTCACCGAGTCGTCGCCCCTTCTCGTGGCTGAAGCAGTGGCGGATCCAGGGGGGGGGGGGGGGGGGGCGACGGGGGCGGACGCTTCCCCCCCCCAAACAAAGTCGACCCCCTCCCTCCCCTCTTCTCGGAGGGCAATTTGACATGGGTGGACCCCCCTTGCGCAAGAAAGAATGGGAGAGTAGTATCCTTAAATATTTTTCCGCCCCCTTCCAAAACGGAGTTCTGGATCTGCCCCTAGGCTGAAAACATCGCTTGCGCAAACGTCAAGCACTAAGTGCGTACTTCGAGTTGGATATGCACGCGTACGGTTTCTTTACCAGGTGCGAATGTGGCCAATGCGTGGGGCCGCCCGACTGCGAACGAATAGTTCCCCCAGTAGCTCAGTGGAAAGGTGTCCGCTTCAAGTTCACACGCAGCGGACCCAGGTTTAATCAAAGAATAAGCGTACCGGTTTCTTTGTGTGTTTTTTGTCAAACATTTTGCGATATTTACACATTTTATTTTTACAATTATCATTAAAACAAAAAAATGTTTTGGACGAAACGTCGGTAAACTAAATGGTATAGGTTTCCCTTTTTGAAACCTGCGGAACTCAATGTAGTCAAAAAATAGTCAGAGTGTAGGCGAGCTGGTGTAAGTTGAACATGATTGTAAACCTGAGATTGGGGCAGAAGAGAACACAACAGAAGGTAGAAAAAGAGGAGGCAACGTCTCAATTTTTTTTTCTTTTTTTCGTCTCCGAAACACTCACACAAAGGGCCACAATCTAGCACAACCACCGCCACCCGGCGAACGTCGGTGAATCACTACTTAACACAAAGAAAGGGTTTGACCTTGAAAGATGCGTTTCCTCTAGCAACTCAATCAGTCCAAAGAAACAATACTGGACACTGCTAACAGTCGGAACCTGGGGCCATCTCCAAAACTGAGAACGACATTGCCCTCCTACAACGAACCACAATAGGCTAAACACCGCGACTTTCTCGAGCATATCCAAGAATACACATATAAACACTGCTAACTAAAAAAAAAAAAAAAACATTACAAGCGTAGAAATTGTTTACATTCGTTCCCAAACTGCAATGACGCCTGACTTATACAGTTGCCAGACGTTTTTATCCGAATTGTTTCTTGTACTACACGTTTCATATCATTACGTTCTTTGTGAATTATTTCCGTTTCAGACCAGTTGGCTTTACAATTATTACACTCTAGAAGGTGCCTTGCTAACTCGGAATTGGACGCGTTGTTTTTCACATTCCGTTTGTGTTCCGTCAGTCTATCGTTATACATCTCGAAGTCTGACCTACGTATTTAAAACCACACTCCAAAGGAATCTCATAAACCACAGAGTTCTCACACGAAACCGATTTTCCGCGATGTGCCTTCTGGCAAACTTCCTGTTTTGATTCAAAAGGTGTAAGTTTGCATAACTTAAAATCGGATGTGAACACTGTTTCTACGCCAAACTTTTTCGCCGACGCTCTTATGTTATGGGAAATATCGTGAAAATACGGTATAGCAACTCGTCGGTTCCTCACACTCGGTTCATCCCGCTTTTCTTTGATTTGAATAGAAAGTTGTCGTTTTAGAAAAGTTTCCGCATATCCCGCGTCCTCTAGTCTTCCCCATTGTCTTTTAAAGCTTGACTCATGAAATGGGTACATGATCTTTTAGCGCATTACCGATTAATGATTTCGCAACTCCCGCCTTAACAATTTTAGAGTGACAACTTTGTTTGGGAAGCACCGGTTTAGCCATCTTCTTACCATATTCCCAACACAAACCATTTTTCACCTGAATGCGCAAGTCCAAAAACTGCAACATGTTCTCCTCTGGTTTTTCTAGTGTGAAATGTAACTCCGGGGCCGTTGACCTAATAAGCTTCTCAAGATACTCCGACTTTCCTTCTTCAAACGTACAGACAAAAATATCATCTACATATCTTCTGATGAAGCCCACGTTAGGTGACAACTCAATCATCCTGTCAAACAACACTCTATCCAAACTATTGAGGTATATCTCAGCTAACAACGGAGCGACCGACGAGCCTATGCATACACCTTCTTTCTGAATGTATTTTCGATTATTGTATTCAAGGACTGTTGACTTTAAATAGAGATCCAACACGGTAAGGAAGCTTTCCACTGTTACGCCCGATTCCGATTGAAACTTTACCAGATTCAACTCTAGCACCTCCCTCACTGCGTTCATCAACCTCTTCTTTTCCAGAGAATAATATAAATCTTTTATATCCATGGAGAATACCGAACTCTTCCTCCCATGGTTGAGTTCTAAGATCTGAATAAGTTCTTCTGTGTTTCTCAGCGATAAGGAGGAGACGTTGCCTCCTCTTTTCTACCTTCTGTTGTGTTCTCTTCCTGCCCCAGTCTCAGGTTTACAATCATGTTCAATGTAGTCACTTTCCACAAAATGCAAGGAGCGTACAAATAGAGTAGCATCCGCTTTCCGAGGTGCCCGTAACTGTTCTGCACGAATTGCAGCCAGCCACTGGTCCCGGTCCCGTTGATCTTTCGAAACTTGTGCAGACTCTGCCGCACAATGCCACTTTGGGATGCAGGACCTGTGAGGCAGCTCTTCACGCAACATGTTGGGGGCATTCTTTTCGGAGTCGATCACGAGCATTCACCACGGGCGCTCACTACTCATTTCCAGCTCTTCAATGTATGAAGCAACTCATCTTGAAGTGCAGAACAGCGAGCGGAACAAGCTGAACTGCAAATCAATCGCACAACAAACGGTTCCCGCAACGCATGTCGCCTGCTGCGCGCGAAAAAAATGGAAAAAATTAAAGCGCACGGTCGGGTGTAGCTACGTTACTTCCTCTCTTCCTTTATAGACGTTTTTTGTTTCCTGTCGTTCTCAGTCCCGTGGGTTCCGTATCTGGTTGCGGGACGAAAATATAATAAAACATTTCAACCTGGAATATGCGAGAAAATATAGGTGAGGCAAAACTAGAATGAGTGACAACCACGCATTTCTCGCAAACACCTTCCAGCGGCGTAGAGAGATCAAAACGATATTTTACCGCATACCACAAGTGACGACATTCAAGATGGATCCGCCCTTGTGGAAAAGGTGTATACTTCTCCGACCCCCGTGCGCAGGCTTCGGCTTCGGTTTCGAGCTATTGCGTTTTACGGCTTTATTAAAAATATACGTGACTCTGTAGAAAAATTTTATTTGAGTAGTCTTCTAACACCATAATAAATCGCCTGGCAAAAAAAAAATGAAAAATAATTTTTGGGGGGTGTTAGTGTTTTGTTGAGGACTTGGTGAAAACATCAGTTGGAGAAGCGCTCCAGGAATAATACGCGTACGGCGCTCTCAGCTCGCGGCAGATTAAAGACGCCGTTGCTCGTCTTTATTTTATTTTTTACCGACTGTCGAATTACCGAAGCAGGCGTTGACGAACCTACGGAAGGGGCGGCGTTGAAGAATCCTCAAAAAATCTAACAACCTGCCCTGTTATCAAAGAGATAAAACGAAGTCAATGAAATAAGAGAACAGGAAATGCGAAGGTCCGTAATGACAGCGCTAGTGCGCAGCTTCCTAAAAGCGTGTACACAAAGAATGGTGGTCTCTGTAACTCTGTCACTGCTGTCGTTTCACTTGCTGCCCTCGCAACCGACGCAGGTGTCTGAACCAGGCTTCTATATGTTGCCCTTTCATGAGTCTCGGCGATTTACGTTGTCGCGTGGTCTGCGACTTTGCAGAGAAGCAGGCGTGTAAGCATCATTTAATGTGCATGGATAATCGACCAAAATGTACGTACCCAGGCGACTGAGTCCCCAACTCAGTCCCATTGTAAGGGAACCCTTTTGCAAGCTCACAAAGAGTGAGCTTGCAAAGAAAGAAACAAACTGAGACGGGCACATTTCAACGAACACCTTGCTGAGAGGGATACTGAACCGAAATTCGGATTTTCCAAAATACTCAATCATACATCGATATCTCAAACGGATGGCCGTATTTTTGGAAAAAGAAGTGCACGATCAAGTGAGGACTCTGACGTCAGATCCTCCTGGAACACTTGAGAATGAGGGGAAGCGGCCTCGCTTCTCTCCTCCCCGCTTCGGTTCACCAGCTCGACACGACGAAGCGAGGAGGCGAGGGAATAAGAATCGTGCCATCACATGTCTCGTCGGCCTCGTCGGCAGTTTGCAATCGCACACTTCTTTTCCAGAAACACGGCCACCCGTTAGAATTATCGCTGTATGAGTGGTGTTTTGTGGTTCTGCAGCGTCCCGCCTATCGCTCCAGCCCTGTCTTGTGAGCTAGAAATGTCGGTTCAGTATCCCTTTAAGAAAACAAGACCATAATTAAGGAATTCTATATAAAGAATATGATGAGGCTACGTTTTCCCTCAAACGAACTTAATGCAGGATGGCGAGATGCCAGTAAAAAGGCATTTCATCTGCTCAAATTGCATGTAGAAAATGTGTATACACTCAACCCTATATCGGTGTACATAGCATTTGAACATTAAAAAGGGGTATAATTACTGATTTAAGGTTACGAAAGGCCATCTTAACTGAATTAACGGAATTCTCCATGTAATCGTTCAGACTTTTCGAAAACACATTTTTCAGCGTTTGGGTTCCTATCCTTTTTCTTCATAAATACGACCTACAGTATACTCTATATGGCGGGTTGTGCAAGCGGGATCATTTATGTTTAATTAAACCTCTGATTCAAATGTCGTATAAATATTTTTTCTTGTTTATAAATCTCGTATAAATGAGTCTTAGCAACATCCATTGTCCCTTCAGTGGGTCTTCCCACGTACTCAATTAAAGTGGAAACAGATGCATCCAAATTTGATTGATATGTGTGCAAATTATTATGGTCACGCCCATCTTAACCTGCTGCGCCAGAATATTCGAGATGCCAGTGGATGAGTCGTGTTTATGCAAGGAAGGTAGTACGAAGAGGAGGCGACATACCTGCTCAAACCAGCCGTACGAGAAAATTCCAAGTGAAGCTGGAAGTAGTGTTCGCAGTTGGATGGTCACCCGAGGGTGACCAAAGCAGCTGTTGACGCCAGATCAGCTGTTTTTTCCGTCCAATGAGCGTCTTTAGGTTTGGTCATTGTTGGGGGCATGTGCCTCCAAACTGGAAGTCACCCTCGGCTTCCTCTCGCGGCGCCATGTCGCCGCGCTTCCTATCTCCATGCTTATCTGTCTAGAGCTTTATGTGATGTTGCTTGATGTGTTTTCTAGAATGAGCTAAAAGACCTTTCGGAACCAGTTGTATTGTACTCAACCTATGTTTGCATTACGAACTGTTTTCTCAAAATTCCGTCCGAGTTCGAGTTTGATTTCGAACAAATGTTTAATAAACAAATTACCAGAGATCGCAAGAGAGATGTCTTAACTCCAGCGATGCGATGACCACCAGACCTGGCATCATCGTTTCTGTGTCACAATGAGATGATGGTTGAAACGTGTGGGAATTCGCGTACCGCCGCCGATACGCCGTTCCCCACGTGGTCCGTCAACAACCCGAGTCCAGCCTGGTTCTTTCACGGGAGCGGGATTCCGCTCCCCGTTTATTGGTACATAATTACACAACACTACAAAACACTCAATCTATACTATAAACACACGCGACATTACTCAAATATTTGCAAACGTACGTTAAGCCCAAAGCTTAACACAAAGAGGGCCCCTAGGCCTCGTGTCCCGCTATTGCCCGAGAGCAGTTGCTTGCACTCGCCTTTCTGGAGCCCGGCCGAAGTCCTAAGACTCTTGCCCGCCGGTTACCAGGGTTGCCAGATAGCTCCTAGCTGATATAGCCAAATGGCTAGTCAGTGTAGCCCAAAAGTAGCCAAAAGCCAAATATTTGCATAGCCGCATAGCCCAAAAGTAGCCAAAATTTCGATATTGTCACGAAAGATGACGAGGTGACAAGCAAGGAATGACTGAGTAAACTGAAACGTTTAATGAGGGCGAACTTGTGCCCAAAAATAAAAGGAAAAAGAAAGATAACAACAGAGCGTCGCGGGCGTCGAAAGCGGCGAAGCAGCAGAGATCGAACGCTGGGGCGAAAACTGACTCCGCTCGCCATGCGGAGTCCATATGTACCCTCGTGGGTTTCTGGATCATTCGGCGTAGAACTTTCGGTGCGTAGAACATTCGGAACTCGATCAGACGAGAATGTTCTCGAAATTACGAGAAGGCCAAGTTGAAAGAATAAATAAAAGCACAGTCCCCTGACTGGAATCGAACACTGGCTTTCTGCGTGAAAGGCAAGCGCGATAACCGTTAAGCCACGAGCGCGCTGCCTGCTTGGACAGCTGCGCTCGCGGCAATATTGCGTTTACAGAAGCTGAGGCGAAAACTCTGCTTCTGTATATGTTTAGGTGAGAGATAGTATGGAAAATCAAAGTATTACAATATCGAAAACAGTTTTATTTCAAATAATAAAACAAAAAAGCTCATGTGGACACATTTGGACAGTTAGGAAGCATTTGTTTTACTCGTACTAGCTCCGTACAGTACCTTAGAGTTGAACCGAGCGAAACATTCGTCGGAAGGCTTAAAATCTTTGCAACACTCTTTCCTCCCAAATAAAAGAAAAATCCTTTACATGAAGGATGCTTTTCAGGGTTTCTTGAGACATCCTACAGTATACAGAGGGAAAGGTTACAATTTCGCGGATATCGTGCAAAAAATTGGACATAGCCCAAAAATAGCGCACGTAGCCACATAGCCAACCACCAAATTTCGACGCCAAACCTATCACTAGGTAGCCGAATTTGGCTATTCATTGTGGCCCAATCTGGCAACCCTGCCGGTTTACCCGACTAGATCGACCGATGGGCGAGGAGGTTTTCTCCTCGCCCGGCCACGGCGGCGCCTGCAGCGCCATCCAGTGGCTAGGAGAGAAAGCGGCACGTCGGGAGCCGAATTCGAGTTCCCGATCGACCCCGCGGCGACACGACCATGTGATCGTGTCTGAGGCGAGGCAACTGAATAGCTGCCTCGCGGCCAAGACGGCTAAATGGTTTGATAGGAGCCCTGAATTTCGTCAAGATTTGCGCGTAGTGTCCCCAACATGGCGTGAATTGTGAGGGAATCAAGGTTGCATAAAAGAGCTGGCAAAAGTAAAACTGCACAGAGAGTCGGGCCCGATCAAAATCACATGCATGCAGCTCCTAGGGCCTCTTTTCAGGTCATCTGTTAGTAGAACTGTCTTCCCCGGCAGCGTTAATCAAAATGCCTCTAAGAGTTTAACTTAGCTGCTCTGGCATACCAGGCTATTCAAACCGCCGTTGAGTTTCACTCAGAATGCAGTCTAAAGCCACAAAAGTACTCCTCTGGGTAACGCTGCCTTGCAATCAAGTACCACTGGCGGAGAAGGTTTGTTGCTCATTTCAAGCCTTTTTTGGCGGTTTTGGCGGCCTTGCGCTGCGAGGGTCATTTAAACCTAGCCGTATGCAGTTGAACTGGTGCAGTCCCACAATCCCTTCAAACGCGACTTCAGACCGCGGACGGGACATTGCCTCGCAGAGTCTCGGCAGTCCTCTTTGATACCTGCGGCGCGAAATGTTGAACGTTGCAGGCACCCTTGCAAGTTCTCCTGCATGAAGAGAACAAAGGCTAAAGTAATGCCGGTTCCTAGCAGGCGCTGCTCAAACCTTTCCAGAAGCCTCTCGTAACACTTCAAAATGGCTCCAGTTGTTGTCTGCAATCGAATATTCTGCTTGTAGCAGCTCATTCCAGTGTCTCCTGAACTCATAGTTTTCAGCGAACCTTTTACATTGACTCGATTCTGACAGTCCACCTTGTTAGGCAAAGCGGAAGAAGGTTATTTAACGCTGATCCGGCCTCTTCCGCTGCTCTCGCTGACTGGAGGAATTACAATAGATGAAAAAACATGATTTGCGTTTCTTCGAAGTCGGAGTGGGGGGCTCAGCTCCCATCCTGAGAAAATCTTGGGGGGCTCTCACGGCCCCCTGCTGCCCCCGGTTCCGGAGTCCCTGTCTTTGAGTGCTGTAAGAATACCTCGATTCGGCCAAATCCGTCGTAACTCTTGCTAACAAAACTAATTGGGTTACATCAGAACCAAGTACATGCTTGTAGTTAGCTTGTAATGGCAAATACGCTATGTAAATTTAATTTGAATTTGAATCACAAATTGTATATATATATATATATATATATATATATATATATATATGTATATATATATATATATATATATAAAAGCTCTAGAAGCAGTGTGGCCTCTTAAACAAGAATACTCAATCAAAACACAACTGGATTTTTTTTTTCAGCAAACATTTATGAAAAGGTTAATTTTATTGCTAATAAGAAAAATGTCACACATGTGACCGATAAAAAAAGAGATGAAATGAATGATCAGTCAGTAAGACACAAATCAAGATGTGAAATTACATAACGTAAATGAAAGTAGCACAAGCGGAGGCGGGTCGGCAGGCCACAGCAGAGTTGGACATCGTGCTGGGGGATCGGTGGCCGAGTGGGTTAGCGCCAGTGTTGTGCCCGTTACCGAAAAATAAGTAACGAAATAGCGTTACTCGTTAGTTTGGTAAAAATTAACGCGTTATTGAGCTACGTTACTTTTTTACAAACGTAACGATATACCGTTACCGTTACTTTTCAAAAATAACGAACGTTACTTTTACGTTACTTTTACGTTACTTTTGTGTTCGAGTACATATGTTTGGCAGAGATGTGTTCGCTTACAAACATGCCTTCGGTCTCGTGAAAGAGAAAACTTTCACGAGACCAATCGAAAGTCAATCGGCTTTTATAAACTACAGCATGCGAACGGGGACTGCTGGAACACAACCAGCCAACCAACACCCCTCATCTTTACGCCGGTTTTAGTAACAGTCCGGTTCATACTATTACCAGAGACTGATTTACTTCACTATGTGGAACAGGACACCGGTTACCAGCACACTGGTTATAATCACTTGCTGCCTCTTACCAGCAGTAGCTCTTAATTTTTCTGCGAAAAAAAAAAAGGTTTTGTGTTTGTAAGTTCTCTTTCCAGGTTTAAAACTTTTTATTTTTTTATTATGACCTTAGTGAAGTAAAGACTAATCAAGCGAAAGATTCTTCTGTGTACAAAAGTGGGTCAGGAACTTTCAGGCAGCGAGGGGAGAGCGAGAGTAAAAAATTCCACAAAGGGTGTTTTTTTTATTTTTGTAACTAGAGAAACGAGCAAATCGCTTCGCACTAGTTGTCCACTGTTTTAAACGGATGTCGCTCTCCCCCCCCCCCTCCCCGCTGTCCACCTTCGCTGCACAAAGCAGAGGGGGAAGAGGAGGGAGGAGGGGAGGGGGCTGTAACGCAGTCGTTCGTTCAAGCCTTGTAAAGTGGTGACACTATGAAAAAAAAAAAAAAAGGAGGACGAACGGAATTAGCTGGTAGCCGAAGGTTTGTTTCGCCTTCGAGAAGCGAGATAATGTCGCCTTTTAACGGATGTCTCTTTTGGTCAGAAAGGTTTTTTTTGTTTTTTTAAGTTTACTGTGACGGATGCTGGTTCCGTGCAGCGATAAGCTTGTGCAGGATTTTGAGATGGATGGGTGAATAGATGGACTGATAAGTGGAAAACCCACCGTTTTAGGAAATCGAAGGTTCAGAAGTCTTAGCAGCAAGATACGGCATTGCCTGGGCATTGCGTGCTCGAGCGCAAGTAGTTGCCCCTCGAGCAGAGAAGCTAGATCCTCCATTGAGCTTAGTGACCTAAATTTAGTTCCCCTAACGTCTCCAGTTTTATGCACAAGATTGCTATTCTAAACGTTAGATCAGGCGTCGTGACCTTTTCCAAATACCTAATGTATTTCACCAGTTTTGGTCAAAAGTAACGAGTAACGAGTAACGTAATTTGATAGCCGATACCGTAAAAAAGTAACGAAAATACTTTACTCGTTAGTCATTCAGAATACTAACGAGTACGTTACTGCGTTAGCGAAAAATGTAACGCGTTACCAGTAACGTCGTTACTTAGGAACGCGTTACCTCCAACACTGGTTAGCGCGCACCAGCTCGAAGCCCGTGGAGCGAAAGCTCGCGCTGCGGAACACAGGATTCTGGGTTTATTCCCCACCTCTGCCCGTTTCGTTCTGGATGGGCATCGTACCGGCGTGCGGTTGTGTGTCACTACTGCGTGGTGCAGTTAAAGACCCCAGCCTAGCGGTTGTACTGCACTGGCTAAATTTCTCATGTACAGCTGGGAGATTCGTCGCCCTTGGAGGCAGACCAAGTTCTAGGTTGTATAAACATACACATAACCCATTTTCGTTTTTTGGAGATCGTGCTGATCGTGCAATTGCGCTAATTGCGCCGCGCAGCCGCCATGACTTTGCGCCATCTATTTTCGTGTGCAATAGTTTTGCAGATAAAGGGCGACACCAAAAAGCAAAAAATTAAGAATACATTGTTTTGTTCTTTTGGCGGAGGAAGCAAGCCTCACTTTTATTAGTGAAAACCCGTAGAAATAAGTAACAAATATAATACTGGCAAACTCAGGAACCGAACAATTAGGCAGAAAATAACACGAGCCAGGTATCGCCGATAGCCGAGGTCAGCAGTAAATTCATATCCTAATCCATAGTAGTGAGAGTGGGCCGTCGCGTCTGTGCTCAGGACAATACACGTGCCGTTGCAAAGTTCATAATATCTATCGCAGCGTTTGCGTCACGACCACTACGCCATCTCCCCAATCCAGACATCATGGCAAGCAGAGGACAGATCGCGCTACCACAAATAACTTTCCAATGCTTCATATTTGCAAAAAAAAATAAAGAAACTTAGGTTCGCCTTTTGGGTTTGCTAAGCCCGAAACCATACTGCACAGCCCAAAAACAAGACAGGGAACTCGACCGCGAGTTGAGACTAATCGGCCAGTTCCGCGTTATTCGTTGTTTCCGAAGTATTCGAAAAACTCGAATACTTCGAGCAGCAAAAGTGCGAAGCGAATGGAATCGAATAGCAAGCATTATGCGCGAAGTATTCGAAGTTTCGCATATTCTTACTCACCTAGAAAAAAGGAAATCTCGCGCTAGGGTGGTTGCAGCTTTGGCGCTGAACCATGGGTCGTGGGAGGGCACGCAAATATGCCATATTAGTTATGCATTTAAGTAAGTCAAGATATATAATAATATTTTTTTTTTACATTTTCAATCTTTAGGGTAGAAATAGACAATTCAGTTGTCGAATCAAAGCTCGACCTGAATATACACTAGCCAAGACGTGAAATAGGTACACTTAGCAGAGCGCGTTGGATGGAGTGCAGTTCACACGGAAAGAATAAAAACAGAAAATATACGAGGAACAGACACACACAGTTCTTTTAACGAGCAACTACATTTAAATGATGCCCATTACACTTTGATGAACCACTTTGGTCCCGCAGAAAATTAAGTGAAGACGAAAATGCTAGAAGATACTAGAAAAAGATAAAAAATAAAGATAGCTGAATTAAACCTCCTGAAAAGAAAAAGAAAGAAAGCTGTAGGAGATTTTTTTTTCTATGACAGCTCTGGCGCTAGGAAGTCCATCTCTAATGTCGATAACGACAGAGATTGCTGTCGTTATCGACAGCCCTCGCTGTCGATATCTTTGAACGCGGCAGTTCGCTCTGTCCGCTACCACCCTCCTCCGAAAGCAGGCAAGTTCCCGATTCGGAAAGCAGTAGAAGAGCTGCGCCGGGGGCAACTCAAATTGCTTGAATCAGACAAGACCGGTGTTTTTGTGGTCATGGATCAAGGAACCTATGGAAAGAAGGTCACGAATGCACTGGAAAAGAACTTTGATCAACTAAAGAAGAGGCCATCAGGATCTCTGCGCGCAGAGGCAAAAAGACTGTGCACTTTGATGAATCTGCCCACTCTCAAGAAAACGCTCGCATCACCTGCAAAACAATATTTTTCCGTATTTTTCACAGCTAAGACACATAAGGAAGGCGTGCCGCTCAGAAGCATTATATCTGAAAGAGGTTGCTGGCAGAAACCTTTGGCCTTATTCCTACAAAAACATCTCTCCACGGTGACGCTCCTCCAGCCCTTTAGGATTTCGAACTCCACAGATCTTATCTCGCACCTTACATCCCTACACTCCACCACCCAGCCACTCTCCATGTTTTCTTTAGACATAGAAGAGCTTTACTACAGCCTAGACCCCGGATTCTCTTGAATTCTGTGTCTGATGCGATCCATGAACACGGTCTCTGTAAGTTTCAAAATACCTCAGGGATCTCCGTTAAGAACTTCACAGATCTCCTTGCCCTATACCTTCAGTCAACTCTCGTTGAATACAACGGCAAAATATTAAGACAAAAGAAGGGTGTTTGTATAGGCTCCTGCCTAGCCCCAATACTCAGTGAAGTGTTTCTCATGTATGTTGACCGATCAGTTAAGTCCCGACTGGATATTTTCGCGCCCGAGTGCCGCGTGTATAGATACGTGGATGATTATCTTGTTATTCATCCGACCTCCATCTCCTCACGGGCCATTTGTGAAGCATTTGATTCCTGCTCGTCGGGTCTTAGGTTTACGAGTGAAGAACCAACAGATGAGGGACTACAGTACCTGGATTTAAGGCTTCATCTCCATCCTCAAGGCATATGCTGGAGTTTCCAACAACGATCCAAAAAACCGGTCCTCCCTTTCTGCAGCAACCACTCTAAGTCGGTGAAGCTTGGAATTATTCGAACCCTGTTTGCCTCCTCTCGTTCAAAATCCTGTCCCCACCTCTCATCAGCAAGCGTCCAACGTCAGCATGACCGCCTTCTCCAAGCCGGGTATCCAGCAGACCTCCTCCGTACTACCCTTCAGCATCTCATTACAGACCCCAACCGTCGATCAACTAACAACAAAGGACACAGCCACACACGCCCGGCTTGTATTCCATACGTACATAATACTGCCCATCGCCTGAAGAGTCTCGCTGCCCGCTTCGACACGAAGGTGGTATTCACATGTAGAATGAAGCTAAAACAAATGTGCCAAAGGGTAAATAACGAAAGTCGTCCACCAGAATGCACCATCAAACACTCCAACAAATACGTCAAATGCCAAGAAAAGCCAATTTATTCTATTCCTCTGAGTTGTGGCAGCCAATACATCGGCCAGACGGGACGATGCCTCAACGTTCGCCTTAGGGAACACTTTCTCGAAGTCAACAAGGCGTCATCCGACTCCTACCATCCAATTGTTGTCCATGCCCGCACCTGCCAAGATTGCTCTCCTAGCTATGAAAACACTACCGTGCTAGGCTTACACAAGGACAAGTATGGGCGAGAGATAATCGAAGCATTTAAGATCAAAACTGCCACAGACAATGTTTCCGAGCCCTCGCTGTCGTTATCGACATCAGAGATGGATTTCCTAGCGCCGGAGCTGTCATAGAAAAAAAATCTCCTACAGTTTTCTTCTTCTTCTTCCTTTTCAGGAGGTTTAATTCAGCTATCTTCATTTTTATCTTTTTCTAGTATCTTCTAGTATTTTCGTCTTCACTTCATTTTCTCCGTGACCAAAGTGTTTCATCATAGTGTAATGGGCATCATTTAAATGTAGTTGCTCGTTGAAAGAACTGTGTGTGTCTGTCCCTCGTATATTTTCTGTGTTTTTATTCTTTCCGTGTGAAAAGACGTGAAAGTTTGGTTAAAAATTTGTAAAATATGGTATGTGGCTAGAACATGGCTTAAATCTAAAACTACGCTTGCAAAGCGCGCCCCAGTCTTCAATGTATCCGCTTTTTGCCAGATCCGCAAATCACGTGTCTATGCCGGAAGTGACGTCAGCAGTGCGCCCGCGCAGAGCAGTTGGATTGACGAGAAAAGACGAAGCATCGAGTGTCCGCACCACAAGTCGCTTCAGCGACCCGTGCGATAGCAATCCCCCTACGTTCATGTTCACCTGTGATCTTGATTAGCATTGACTGGGTAGCTCATTATCTTTAGTACAGAGATTATTTTGCGTAATATAATCAATGCATGCTTATTAGTACAGTTTTACCTCCACAATCTTAGAAATTAGGTGCGTATACTTTCCCGCAAACCTCTGGGCGAGACAATCGCCGAAATCGAGCAAGTAGCTTTGCAAATTATTAGGCTCCAACTAAGCTTAGAATTGAACAAAAGGGTATGCGCTGTGACATCGACCACAGTGGATTTTGTTTTTGGTTTATGGCTACGCTTCTGTTAAACTTTAATTTTCCTAACTTGCAGCTGGAGTGTTCAAAGTGAAATTGCGAACAACGTGTAGGAGCTCAGTAAGTTGGGTCGTGCTTATGAATAGAACCAGCTGAACAGATACATAGAAAAAGGTAATTAAACTGAGAGGAATTGGCGAC
Organism: Ixodes ricinus; assembly: GCA_037355805.1. NCBI lineage: Eukaryota > Metazoa > Arthropoda > Arachnida > Ixodida > Ixodidae > Ixodes > Ixodes ricinus. The sequence goes on from JAZHYW010015207.1 coordinate 78,201, forward strand.
TGCTGGACTAAAAACTGTATAATATTATGGAATATATCCCCCCCCCCCCCCAGCTAGGTTTCTGCTACTTTCCGGTTTATAATTGGCTGAAACGCCGATGACTGTGTCAGTGTCCCATCTGTTGAGCAGCCCAAATGGAAATAAATGTTCCTGTGGGAGACCTTCGCTTCAGTAATATGATGAATGTCCATATCTTTAAAAAAATATAAATCCGCGAGAGCGCCGGAAACATAGTAGAGCAGAAAAGCGAAGGTCTATAATAATAATGCAGCTGTTATTCCAGCGCTCTACGTTTTCTCAATTTATTTAAATTTCTTTATGCATGTTCAGCTTGTTCTATTCACGGATATAACATTATCAATCTTTGATCGCTTTAATGAATAACCATCAACGTTTCCGTTCAATATTGCTACACTAATATCAAGTTAAAACTCTACAATAAGGTAGTTGTATATAACCCAAACTACAGCAACGATTTTGAGAGGATATAAACAACACTAGGAAAACAAATAAAGTGGTGTAGAAAGGAACGAAGAAAGACATGTCAGTATATTTCAGTTATTGCCAAAACGCATAATGAAATGAACTCAGAAATACTAAAATGTCAATTTAAGAGGTTACCAAGCGTGCTTTGGGTGAGTTACGTGCATTTTCTAAAGATGTCACTCACCTCAGAAAAAAAGAAATTAGATTACAGCACATCAGAAAAAAACGGCGCAGTAAGCTCAGATCTTTTTTATGCATTCCTCTCGGCGCATATCTATCGCACCCGATTAACTGCGCAGCCTTCAAACTTTGTAATCATAGAGCGGAGTTCGATTCCTCCATACGTCCCTGATATGCCAGGATCCGGCCACAAAATTTAAATAAAGCATTCAGGAAACAACAAAAAAAAAGGAATACAATATTAAAATGCCGGCCGACACAGAAACAAACGCAGCTACTCAAAAAAATTATAACCACGGTGGCACATGATGATTACCGCCATTTTTCTGGAGTAAAAAATATTTTATAACGATAATTAATATTTCGACCAAACCGATTTATGTAAGCAAATATTCGAGCAACTCAATATAACCTTCTTCTTCTTAACGACCGTACATATTTTAATAAATTATTGCGGCATCCAAATAATTGTTTTCTTTGCCTTTTGATTCAATCTAGTCAGCACGTATATAGGTGCTGATTAGATTAAACCAAATTTCAATTTTCTCTGGGTTAAATATTAGTGATAGAAATGCTCACTAAACAATAAATACATCCTGAATGTTAGTTGTGTCTCAATACTGCACATTCCCGTTACTGCTATTTTTTTTCTACCGCTCGAAAGCAATGCGCTTTTTTTGAGGCGTCAAAAAAAAAAAAATCTAGAACGCCACTTTTAAAAGAAATAAACTTTAATCAGATGAAAGTAAGAGGAGCGCGAAAACTCCATATAATACCAACTTTCCCATGACTGAATTTTGTTGTACAAGGGTATTAAAGCCGATTAGTGAATAGAGTGCGTTCCAATCAAGATACATGAATACTGGTACACGTCCTTAGTCACTGAGTGCGCGGGAAACGTCTGGCCCGAGTTATTATCGTAACACGTGTTGCCTCCCGACTCGTCATTCGCCGTTCTTATGGGCTAATGCTGCACTCTCATTGGCTGCGGAGAGAGAGTAAGACGCCTTGCACCCACCACGCCAGGCAATCCTTAAGTTATCGGTCACTGCGAGGAGAATTCACGCAGTTCGTGTTATTACCACGACGAAAGAGAGCCGCGATCGCGAGTTTGTCTAGTGAACCTGTACCGTGTCCATATATGCGTGAGAGAAAGAGATACATTTCTCCTTTCCCCAATGATGAGCAGGAGGATACCTTGGTCGTAAAACTCCTCGTTTCGGATCCAAGCAAGTATACCACCTCGACCATCAAATCGTCATCTTCCCCGCCGCCCCCCCCCCCCCCCCCAAAAAAAAAAAAAAAAAAAGCGCGAAGTCAAGGACAAAGTGAAAGGTCTCCGACTGGACGCATGAGCTGTGTCCTGTAGGTTACCTTTTACTTTGTCCTCGTCTTCGAGCTGTTTTCGTTTTTATTATGTCTCTATGCCAACTACTGGCCAAAACAAACGTTACCCCCGAATACACTTTCCGCGTGTGCATTTTGCAGCCGTTTGCACGAACTGGGTTTCGTGGGGGCCCAAGGAAGCATACGAAAATAGCGACTCCGTTAATTGACTGAAAATGATCTACTTATCGTCCTTTCATTTTTTATTCTTTTGAGTATGATTGAATAATGTAGTTGGTGAATGCACACCGTAGAAGGTAGAAGTCATAAAATATAATGCACCTGCAGTTCCACATAAAAAAATCTTTTTGGCGATTTCACAATTTCTTCTTTGAGAACTCATTATGCGATGCTCAAATAAATAATTTACGGATATTTTTCTATTTTTCTGAAATATTATTTTGATATTTTTATTGTCATAGACTTTTGGGGAAAACAAACTTCTTGCATAACTAAGTTATCTCACCAATACTTTGTTTGTGCTGATGATAACAATTCTACATATGTATGACTCGGATGTCCCGCAAATATACGATCAGTTCTGTACTCGTCCTGATTTATTTGAATGATTTATTACTAGGACGTATCTTTTATCCGCCTCTTCGTAATTGTGTGACCTTTTGAGGCACTTCGTTATCAAATGATGACATTACAATAAAATAAAACAAGATTGTGTATTATAAAAATGAAAAATAACATATAAAGTTATATTTGTTTGTTTTTGATGTCAGGTGCTTTGAATAATTTGTTTACTATGAGATATCAAGGATGTCCGTTTTTTTTTCTCAAAATTTGTGTTCTTGTTATTTATACGTTTCTGTTATTAGGACGCTGCCGATTACTGTGCTTGAGCTTGCAAGTTTCAAGTGAATTATTTTTTCTATACCTTTATGTAGGTATTTATGTTAACTGTAAGTGACCACTGCGTTGCCAGCTTCTTTTAGCCTTTTGCAATGGCTTTCCAGGCAGCACAAGCCATTGGGAAAATATAAGGACTATCATGGATAAAGTGGACCACGACTGGCCCATTGTATCCTCTCTGTAACCAGTATTGGGGATGTCTTGGAAAATAGGGCCATGATTGGACCACTGTATCCTCTCTGTTAACGATATTGCGATGGCATTGGACTCCTAGTGGATAAATTGGAAACCAGTTCCAGTGGAGTGGCAATGAGCTTCTAATGCTGTCCAATAATGGACTGTCGTTGGCACCTTGTGGTTTGCAAAGGTGTTATAAGCACAAAAACAAGGTTGACGAAACCAAGGAAACATGCTTCTTTTAATGGCGTCTCGGTTCGTTGCGCCCGCGCATTCACAGTTTTGCCAGCCGAGGTTGCAAGCTTTATAGGCCCCCTGCCGGTACATCCTCCTTTATATAAAGCAAAAGGTGATGATTAGAACCGCTGAACAAAGGTAGGGTCTCAAAGTCTGTCTGCTGGCCTTCGCAGTCTTGTGGTGCGCCGCAGATTTTGGGCTCAAGCACTCGCGTCTGCTGCGGTGTTTGCAGGATGAGACGCCCTTCGGGCGGTGGAAGTGCCTAGGCTACAGAATGTGTTGCAGGAACGTTGTCAACGGCTTCAGACATTCGGCCTTCCGGTAACACGGCAGGCCGCAGGTGCGGTATTTGGACTTTGGCTTTGTGTTTGCTTCCAAGGTGTGCATTATTCGGGGATGCTGTGGCTCGGTTAAATGATGGTCGAAATCTTCACCGGTGTCTGGCTCAAAAGGGTGCAGTTGTTTTCAAAAGCTGTCGACTGTTTCTTCGATAGCACTGCCCATCGTCTGTTCATGCCCTCTATGAGCGAGAGCCACACAACGCTCCACCTTGACTTTGCGAGCCCTAGAACTGTCGCCATGTATCCTGGAGATGTCTCCGTGGTGTAGCGGCGCAAGCGGGTGGCCCTTGTTGCAGTATTGCGGATGTTTCTTGAATGGGGACACCGAAGCTAAGTAAAACCTGACAGCCTTTAACGCAGCTGTCTTTCCATCAGTAGCTCCCTAGGGGTACGTTCATCTTATCAAGGGACAAGTTCGGTAGTTCAGTAGTCCAAACTAGAAGTCTTCACTTGCGTGCCTCGTTTTCTTCAACAGTCGCTTGACGACCTCTACTCCCTCTTTCGCCAAGTCATTGGCCTGAAGGAACCCTGGGCTGGACAATGAGTAAACGAAATCACATTTTTCTGTGAACAATTTAATCTTGAGGGACGTAAATTTGGGTCCGTCGTTGGTGCAGACCACTACAGGTGTGCCATGACGTGCAAACATTGCGGATTGCTTGTCCACTACAACCCTGCTGGTCGTTTGAGGCGAATACTCAACTTCCGGGTAGTTTGAGTATGTACACTATGCCACTAGGCAGTGCTTACCGTATACTCTAAAAACCGACGCCTATTCGCTGCCATGGATGATTCGGAGCCAGCCTGAGAATCAAGTGTTCCAGTGGTTGTTTATACGCAAACTGGTGACACGTGGCACATCGACAGATATATGCTGCAATGACTGCGTTCAATCGATGTCAATACATCAGTAGTTGTGCTCGAGCCTTGAACTTGCTAGGTATTAACTGTCCTTCATGCAGACGGTGCAATATTTCTTTGCGGACGCTTCTAGAGTCACACCACCCTGCTGACTCGGAATAGCATTCCATCAATGCACGATAGTTCTGATGAGAATTGTGCCAATTTCCCAACCACTGTCTTTCGTTTTTCCAAGGATTGCATGATTTGTCCTAATTCTTGATTGTTCCACGTCGCCGATGCCATCTGGGCTTTGGTGTTGTTGCTCATTAGACTTGCAAGCACACTGGTGACGTGTATGGCGACGTTAGCATGCTCCGTGTCTGCGTTTGCCCCTTGTATCCGTGACAGGGCATCTGCTAAAAGCAGCTGCTTTCCGGGCGCCTACTGAAATGCTACATCAAATTAAATCTACCTCAGAAAATATTTTGGCAGTTTGATACTTTAGACCCATGTTACGGATAAAAAAAACAGGACGCGGGATGGCCAAAAAAACGCGTTTTTCGTGTAAGGCTCGTCAAATTATGAGGCGCTGGAGAAATGCAGCATTCTGCGTTAAGTCCTTATTTCGAACTCTTTTTGTTCGCCTTCCGCCCATTGAAAAGCATGCGGGAAGGGCCTTAGAACGCACCTGGTATCGCTGCGCCGCAGCGTTCTTCCGCAACATATAGTTCGTCTGCTTTCCTCGCCGTCACCATGCCAACGAACGCCGAATGAATGGAAGCACGCACGGTACCGCCGCGTGAAGCCAGCAACAGCTGACGCCATTTTACGAACGTCGTCTGCTAGCCAAAGCCGAACGCGGTATGTCAGATCAACCGCCTCCGCCGCCGCGCCGCAAGCAAAGACGACGAAGCTGAGACACGCCGACGGCGATCGAGCAAGCAACAACACCGCGGGACGACTGCAACAACACCGCGGGACGACTTTATTGGGATCAAAGGCGCGAAATAAGCAAGAGCAATTTTTATTTGAATCATAACACGCGATGCCACGGTCGGCATCGGCCCAAGACAACAGTCGGACCCAACAAATAAAGAAACTAAGTGAATAAAAATAAAAAATAAAAAGGAAGCCGTTCTCGGGCGGCGTGTTCTTTGATGAGAGGTGTTGCTCGCAATGTTCCTGGTTTGTTTTCTTTTTTGTTTCTTTTCCGTAGAGGATGCCACGACCCTTATTTGAAGCTGATTTGTTAATTCAATAACAAACAACGCGTTGGAACGAAGGAGGGAGGGAGTCTTGGCGTCAGAATTCGACGTCGTCTAAATGAAAATAAAAGTAAGAATGCACAATATATGCCGTACTGCAAGACCGCCGCCGACGACCGTTAGGCTATTTATTTTGTTTCTTTAGATGTTTATCGCGACCACTATTCCACCGTGCCTCAGATTTTCCGGCGGAGGTCCGGCAGTTTTTAATAATTATTATCGTCGTTTGAAGCGCTGGGTCTTTCCTGTGAACTTTTTACAGAGACACGGGGTGCCGCGTACAGAACACAGCTCCGTTTGCAAAATATGGGGGCCCTGAAAAGGGCCGTTTAGACCGCTACCAGAACCTATAACTGACGTAACGAGCACTTGACAAGCGGTTGGCGCATAAGTCGCCTTTATGCATTCAGGCGGGCGACGGGCTCAGCGCAGCGGATCACTCGAAGTCACCGGGGCCGTCAGAATCATCGCCCTGTCTGCGTCGGGGCTCTAGATTTTGGCGGCCACGGCGACGAACGACTGGAATCTATCAGTGTTTCCGCGCGCCTTCTCTCTCCTCCACAACATGAATTTTGCAAGGTGACTGTGACCAGTGAAATGGTGGCTCTCGCGCCGTCCAGATGGAAGAGAGTTTTTGACGTGGGCCCAGGTGCGATCCACCGTATTGGTATACGCACCAGTGTTCGCGTCGACAAAGTGTAGCTTGTGGTTGACGGTGAGGTGCGTGAAGCGAGCGTCATCTGCGAGCTTGCTACAGCCAGCCCAACAGTCAGTGATTATTCTTGTTCTAGGGCGGACCCACTCGGTTATTAGCCCTTGCAGGGATCTTAGCGTCACAGGTCTCCACGGGAACAAGAAAGCAGCACCCGCTGCAACGCTCCACGCCGCCGAAAACCCACATGGCCAGGCCTTAAATACCCGCGATGGTACTTTCGCCGACCGAACATACTCTGGTCTAGTTCTACAGTCACGCCTTCGCCACCAATCATGCATGAATGCTTAAAAACGGCATTTACCACAACCTCCCGACAAAAGCTCGCCCAATCAGTTATTGTCATACTTGCGATATCAGTCTCCCGCTGAATGACGGCGCACGGTAGGTTCTGGTACCGGAGGATGATTTTCATGAGTTGGAGAAGCGTCAGGTGCGATCCTTCGAAAAAGGAACCGCTCCGTACCGAGACCTGGCCCCGGCACTGAACTTTGACCGGCTTCCTCTTGTACACCGCACGAGTCATCCACACACCGCACCCGCACGTGTAGCGATCCGCAGATCTATCGCGGACTTGCAGCTTGTCATCGCAGCTTCGCACTCTGGACACGCACGAAAACCCAGGAGCCAGGAGCAGGCCCATCCGCTGAAGCAAATTAATTGCTTCAAGATGATCTTTCATGGCGTCATGAAGACGGCACAAGTTGAACGCCATGGCACTGCGATGCTCGCCTCTGGAAGAATAAAGCGCCGAGGGGAACTGCGCGCTTCTTTGCATTTATTATTTTTATTTGATCCGCCATTTTCTACCTCGTGACACAATTCCAACAAACTCATTGGTTGATCGGTCGGACCACACCATCGCGTGACAAAACAAACGCCAAACGTATGTCCACAGACGGCATCGTCACAGAGAAGGGAGCAGTCGAACCCAACAACAAAAAGTAACAAAGTGAATAAAAAGAAAAAATAAGAAGAGAGCGGTTGGATTGTCGGACGGCGTGACGGCGTGGAGGGCGTCTTCTTTGATGAGAGGAGGAGCGGCCATGCTGCTCTGGCTGCTCGGAAAGTTTCCTTTTTTTTTTTTTTTAGAGGGTGCCACGAATTTTACTTGAAGCTGACAACGCGTTGGAACGGAGGAGGTAGAGTCTTGGCGTCCGAATTCGACGTGGTAGAAAAGAAAAGAAAATGACGACCGTATGCCAAGACCGTTATACTCCGCACTCGGCGAGTCCTAATGACGCCGCCGACGACCGTTAGACCGTTTATTTTGTTTCTTTAGATTCTTTATCGCGGCGACTACTTCACTGTGCTTCGAACTCTCCAGCGGAGATCCGGCAGTCTCTAATAATTATTATTTTTGTCGTTTGAAGGGCACTCTTCCTATGCTGCTTCGTTCCTGACGCCATACAAATATTCTTTCTGTTTAGATTATAAGCGCGAAAAATCCACACTGACTAGGGCCTGAGTAACAGCACCCAGATGTTGGCCTAGACTCTGCATTACTCAGGCCACACTAGTCCGTGTAGATTTTTCGCGCCTACAATCTAGAAATAAAGAATGGCATACACACACATCACACACTCACGCATTCGAAGTTGGTCCTAAAGTTCAGTGTCCCCGACGTGTTTTTGTGGCGCTTTCAAAACGATACATTAATACCGCCAAGTGTTCTCCGGCCCAGGATTTTGGTGGCATTAAATGGTCTACGGTCCAGCACTTGCAGCGTTCTTCTCATGTCTTCTCGTTGGGTGCTGTATTTCACGCATGCACACATAAGATGCTAATAACAAAGCTAAATAATTGGGCTAATTAATTATTGGACTAATTTTATTTTACTAATTGTATCCACAAACCAATCCGACCTTGAACTAAACTTTTTATTTTTTTATACGTGGCGCTAACTTTTCCCGCCCATATTTTTATGGCGTCACGAACGAAGACGAAGCAGCATAGGAAGAGTGCCCTTCAAACGACGATAATAATAGTTATCAAAAACTGCCGGACCTCCGCCGGAAAATCTGAGGCACGGTGGAATAGTGGTCGCGATAAAAATCTAAAAAAAACAAAATAAATAGCCTAACGGTCGTCGGCGGCGGTCTTGCAGTACGGCATATATTGTGCATTCTCACTTTTATTTTCATTTAGACGACGTCGAATTCTGACGCCAAGACTCCCTCCCTCCTTCGTTCCAACGCGTTGTTTGTTATTGAATTAACAAATCAGCTTCAAATAAGAGTCGTGTCATCCTCTACGGAAAAGAAACAAAAAAGAAAACAAACCAGGAACATTGCGAGCAACACCTCTCACCAAAGAACACGCCGCCCGAGAACGGCTTCCTTTTATTTTTTATTTTTATTCACTTAGTTTCTTTATTTGTTGGGTTCGACTGTTGTCTTGGGCCGATGCCGACCGTGGCATCGCGTGTTATGATTCAAATAAAAATTGCCCTTGCTTATTTCGCGCCTTTGATCCCAATAAAGTCGTCCCGCGGTGTTGTTGCTTGCTCGATCGCCGTCGGCGTGTCTCAGCTTCGTCGTCTTTGCTTGCGGCGCGGCGGCGGAGGCGGTTGATCTGACATACCGCGTTCGGCTTTGGCTAGCAGACGACGTTCGTAAAATGGCGTCAGCTGTTACTGGCTTCACGCGGCGGTACCGTGCGTGATTCCATTCATTCGGCGTTCGTTGGCATGGTGACGGCGAAGAAAGCAGACGAACTATATGTTGCGGAAGAACGCTGCGGCGCAGCGATACCAGGTGCGTTCTAAGGCCCTTCCCGCATGCTTTTGAATGGGCGGAAGGCGAACAAAAAGAGATCGAAATAAGGACTTAACGCAGAATACTGCATTTCTCCAGCGCCTCATAATTTGACGAGCGTTGCACGAAAAGCATGTTTTTAGACCGGAGTTTGGACATAGTTTTTTTTTACAACAACATGGGTCTAAAGTATCAATGTGCCAATATTTTCGCAACCATAGGCCCGTAGCTCTCTAGTTTTGAGCAGCGCTCCAGGTGAGCAAAACAGAATATTTGGCACGCGTTTCGAACATGCGTCAATAAGCTTCCCCACTACAGTTTTTTCTACTCCGTTACATTCGAAGTGCCAGCGTAGCAGAGGCTACAATAGCAAGCTCCGAGCTTTCAGTGTCCCTGCCAAACACGCGCGCTCGTCCAGTGCGAGCATCGTTCAGAGGAACATGCTTTAGCAAGTAGCTTCGGCTTCGCTATCAAGTAAAGTGAAACATACGGAGTGACGGAAGCCATAAAAAAACAATAAAATATTAATGCTGAAAGGAGTGTTTAATGAGACGCTGAGGCCGCGAGCTGTATAATTTTTTTTCTAGTTTATTGTTTTTATACGTTTTTTTATCGCGCGTCTATAGTGGTGGCTTGTGCCAAATCGAACATTACAGCGCCGCCTGTGTGGTGCTGGCAGCATAACATGGTCGCGTCTTGCGTAGAGTGTCCTGATACACACGCGCGATTTTGCTTTAGTGGTGACATCTCAGCCGTTTTCCCGCCGATTGTTTTTTATGCATTTTGAAGTGCGCGCAATCCGGTGTCACTCAGCTCGAACGCGTAGCTTTAGCTAATGCATACACGCCATTTTACGGTCCAAGTCACGCACCAAGTGCGCGAGAGCGTCACGCGCTGGCACATTCAGGGCAACAATGGATGTTTTCACCCTCAACCAGACAGACATGTAGGCACCCTAGTCTTGCGTCTATAACAATGAATGGCGCCACTTTTCCCAGGATAGAGGGGCTTTAGTCTTGCGGACGCGCTCGCGCCCCCTCCCCGAGAGCAACGGGTCTATAGAGCCATATCAGTGAAACTCTTTGATATTGCCGAAAGAGGACTTTTGTCGGCTTCGACGATCACGCAGTAGCCCACCACAAACTCCTAAAAGAGCACGTAAGCAAAGGTTACGGCGAGCGTCTCTCCTGCAACTAGTGCATATTTTGTTTATCCTTTAAAAGCACTTGCCATTCGCAGGCACCTGGATGCCCAACTTGGCGGTGTAGTTGTGATAGTGTCGCTACTAGAGCGACACTCGACGCGTCAGCTGACATTTTTATCGGTTTGGAAGGGTCAAAGATAGTCAGGAAAAGGGCTGATGTCTGCATTTCAATCGAAGCCTTCATTTTCTTTCATGCGTGACCTCTCATATAAAGGCCCTTTTCATTTGGCCAAGGCTGTCAAGGTGTGACAAATATTTGCCAGAGATGGTTTACTAGTAGTTAATTCGAGTGCGTTGTTTTAATACATACTTAAAAACGGCAGAATAAAAACATAAAAGAAGTACACGGACGACACCCCTCTGCACCCCGAAAATGTGCAAAAGCGCATTTTCGGGGTGCACGTCGCCCCAGACATCGCCTTTGTCCGCATTGTAGTTCGCGTTTCGAGTGGAAGTTCACTCAGAGAAGCCTTGGCAGTGCTCGAAGTGAAAAGGAGACTGTAAGCACCAAGATGGCAGCGTGTCGGCATCGAACAGTGAAAGAAAACAGTGTCAATACTCTAAAGCGTAGCTTATATAGTGACTCTATTTCAAACGTGTCTGACATTATAAAGATATCAGCTTTTTTTGTTTAAAAGAAAACCAGCCTACGAAAAGATTAAAAGTTGGACCAGTTGTTTCGTAAGCAAGTTAAATAGAAAACAGCGCAAAAAAATATCTAGGAACCGACAAAGTGTGCCATGTACGTCGTCTAGTCTTGTCCCTCGTTTTCGTGCACCGTTTCTCCACCTAACACATGGGAGGTCTGACTTTTATCATATAGGAGCACCTGGTGTTAGGGTCACCTGGGAGACCTGACTACGACTTTTATCGTATACAAGAAAAAAAAAGCCACAGATGGGTTTTGCTTTTAGATGCAACAGATCTCCGAAGTGATTTTTTTGCTAAAAATGAAACGTCTATTCGAGCACAGAACACATTTTAGACTTGCTCATTACCTTGGTGGCTTGTAAATTGAAGAGGTTAAACAAAATTACCTCTAAATAATTATCTGAATTTAGACCTCGCTGTTATAAATATGGCAGCGATGGGAGCTCCTGCTTCACTCCAAGAATTGAAGGTAGTTGGCAGCAGGAACTGGAACACACTACTTTTGTGTAATGAAACTTAGGCCTCAAAATGTTTCAGTTTTACAGATGCGTATTATGAAGTTGGAAAAAAATTGAGGCCTAAATTTTTAACAGTCCAGTGTTATTTTTTCTTACGCAAAAGTAATGTGTTCCGGTTCCTGCTGCCGACTACCGTCAATTTCTGGCATTAAGCAGGAGGTGCTGCCGCTAACATAGTTATAATTTATCGAAAGCTTGGACACTAAATTTACAAGATCCACAACACTCCTAAAGGCGCTTGTGGCTTCTTTCTCTTAACCCCAGTGTAATATGTGCTGTTAATACGCATGATGCAAAACAGATACAAGCATAAACATAAAATAAAATATACCTTTGTATGAATTCCAATGTGCATGTCGCCTTCTCTGCATAACAAATGTGGAAGCAGAACTAAGCCGCAAACATCATGCAGAACACTTGATTGAACGTCTTTGCTGCGGCCACAACATAGCTATCAACAAGCAGTAAATATTCTTCAGGCATCCAGATGTCATCACCTAAACAAAATGAAAAAAAAACAGTACTTGTCACTTTTACGTTGTAGGGCTGACTGCTGCATCAACTGTTCTGTACCTTTCGTATGCGAAGTATAGGTATTGCAAAAATTACGTTCTAAGTTCATTTTCTAATTTTCACTGTGTGCCCTGTGCTACTTGTTCCTAAGCTATTAGAGCATTAGCTTTTCTCCAATCACAAAATAGCAGTGTTACAGAAAACAAACTCTACAATTGCTGTTGAAAACTATTGCGGGCCAATTTATGATGCGCTATTTAACTAAATAGAAGTGCAACTATAGGCACCCTCGAACAAAACAAATATTTAACATGTGCGGGGAACTACATTTGCGACCAACTAGACCTGATTTGTTTACCATACCTGCATTATCTGTGCTTTAAAACTTGACTATGGCTCATCTGCATTTAGTTTGTGTTTTAAAAGTCAATATTATACAGTTATTTGTTGCAAGGACTGCTGGCAAATAAAAATGCAGATACTAGGAGGCGCTCTGGTAGCACACTGAATGACAGCAGGCAACTAGAAAATCAACAGAAAATTAAGGATGATATTTCCATGTAGTTTGTACACTGCTAACCCGGGACCAATAGGCCGCCCCCTTGGGGCGGACCATGGGTCCCGGGCCCCTCCCGAAATCTTCCATATTGCTGGGACCTCCTCTCCTCCCTTCCCCTCATACAGCATTTTGTCCTGGGCGCCCCCCCCCCCCCCGAAACAAACTCCTGGCTACGTGCATGCATGGTGCCTAGAAAGGTAAGAGCTTAAATGGAATAGTAGCACATATTGGGTGTGTTATTTTTTTATTTAACTGTGTTGAGAAAACAGAGAGCTACTGCATTTTAATTTTTGCAGTTGAGTAGTCGGCTCTGTGGTCAACATAATGTTAAATTAACATACCGGCAGTATAGAATATTCACTAAAATTCATTAGTTATATTTTAATTACAGGTTTCATGGCTTATGTAATAATTATAGAAATGGCGCAAGTGAATGTTTAATGCCAGTTCATATTTGTAAAATTTGTGAGAAAGAGAGAAAGAAAAAGAGAGAGAGAGAGCATGCGGTTTAAAATATTTGTCCTGAAATGTCGGCTTCAAGCATATTGACATTCCATATTGGTTAAAAAATACCTGCGCGATATGGAGGTCTCGGTTGTAGAACCATATGGAACGCTATGTACTTGGCACCAACATTTCGAGACCAATATTTCGAACTAGGCGCTTGCTTTGGATATTTCCAAAAATGGGCTAGCCTAAAACAATCACTGGCACCGATTCTCTGATTACTATACTTGGCCTAAAACACGAAACTAATAAGTCACATATTTTAGTTCATTACACCGTCTTAATGTGAATTTCGCATTATATAGTCCTCTGGGCTTAATTAACTCGACTGTAAAGACCAAATTTCAATAGTCCACAGTTCTGTAAATAAAAAGCCCGTATAACAATAAAATTATCACTATTGCCTGCTTTTGCGCTGCATATGAGTGTAATACAACAGCCCATGACTGGAAGTGCACCACGTAATTCCTTAAGGCAAATCATTAAAACACTGTGGGTAATTCGGTCGCTCGACTGTAACTTCTTTAGAAAGCACTTGTCCAATATAAATGGAAGCTTTTTGATACCATTCATACTCAACTAAATGCCAAATAGTTTGAATGCAGGTACCTGCTGCGATTATGCAGGGAGAAAGCGGAGTGTCCGGGCACCTTTCTATCTCCTCTGAACTCAAGTGGGCCTGGAAAGAGACAGAATGAATGCGACATAAATGTTGCACCCATGGAGTCAGGACTTTCATTGAGCTGGCCACCGCACACTTACAGTAATATTTGGGGGCAAACATACCTCATTACTCTGAACGAGTCCATCTCGCTCTTCTCGAAACCATGCCATGGTGAGCAACACAATGCGAAGGAATTCAGCTTCGTCCGGTGTTGAACAAGGCGCTTCTTTCCACGCACGCATGATGTTTGGTTTGCCATGTTTTTCCTTGTCGAAGAAGTCTAGAACCACCCTTTTCTTGTTTCGGAGTGAAAGATCCAATGTTTCTGTGACTTCTACACCAAGAAGAACTTCAAAGTGACTCTTGAGGCCGCAGGGCGTAAACAAAAATGGCCATGCTTCCTTCAGCTCCCTAATAGAAGTGCCAAGCTTTATGTCCACTTGTTGAAGCCGGTGGGTTGACGTCATTAGCACATGTACGCCTTCCGTGTACGACGAGTCAGCCTTAAACATTGTTTGGAGTGTTTCCTGCTCCCTTCGCATTTCAGCGTTGTCCTTTGTCGACGTTTCTTGTTCTGGGTATGGTATGAAACTTGACCTTTTTTTAGCGCACCGCACCTTGGGAACTTCTGCTTGGTGCACATCCTCCCTGTTTACATTTTCAAGCCGACACAGGAGTTGGTTAAGCAAAGAGTCATAGCCGGTTCCAATTAGAGTGCCATCAAAGACATCTTTGAACGAAGATAGGGTGCAGGTCGACGATCTTCCTGGCAACAACGGCCAGCTGTTTCCGTAGAGGTTTTGGGCAGACCTTCTTGACATTGTCTATGATTACTCGCACCATCTTCCTACGGTTCCTTGGTGTCGGACGCTTACTTTTCTGCAAAGCCTCCAGCAGTGCTTTTGGCATGCTGTCCCAAGGCACCTCGAACGATTCTGCCCAGTTGGGATTCAGGAAAGAATAGCCTTGTTTAATTTGTTCAAACCCGCCGTGGGCTCCCGACGATGTTGCAGGTTCACTTTCGGTTGTTTCAGTTTGATCCACAGTGCCTGTCAAACGAATAAAACACACATTAAAACTAAAGTATAATTTCACTAGAATTTATTAAAGTTGAAACTGAAATTCAGAAAAATATGTAAATTATTGAAATGCCACGCTGTTTAGAAAGATCTATTGTAAAGAAAGTCAGACACACATCGGAACAGTACAGACGACGAGGCACACGGTAGCGCTGCGCTGCAGATTAATTCAGAACAACTAGGGTTCTTCAACGTGCACCGATATATTGTGGACACGAATATTCTCGTATTTGGCCTGAATCAAATGTACGGTCTTCACAGTCGGGAACCAAACCCGCAAACTCCGGATGACTAGTAGAACGCCACAGCTCCTGCTCCACCGCAGAAGCTCATTAACTTTATAGGCGCTTTATGATCCCAGTGCACAATATTCTGTAACATGTATAAAAGCCAGTATTTGCAGCCAACAAAAAAACCTCTTCATGCCAACATGCAATTGCAATCATTGCACATACATTTACTTCAATCAGCGGATGAATAAAGAGCTGGTTTACTACTTTAGGTATTTGTAGATATTAATCACGCGATTGAACTGCAGGCATACCTTAGGCGAGCCTAATAAACTTGCCTGAAATTTTTATTCTGATATTTTTATGACCTCGTTTTTGCTGCACAAATACACAATATTAATGTGACTTTTATTTTTGAAGTATGTGATGACCTTTCTTGCTTGTATAGGTTTCATCACGTCACACAAGTCTTGTTCAGTCAGCAAACAAAGGTCACCGCACGACCCTACACCGAGGTCCAACAGCTTGCTCATGACGTTCTGCAGAACTTCAGCACTCAAGTTCGGAAGAGCATTCGCCACTTGTAGATGCACCGCCTCCATGGTGACCGTGAATTATGCTTTAACACGATGGTCTTTTGTGCGCGGATATCATAAGCCGGAAGTGGGGAGTAGTCATCAAGGTCACTCATGGGTAATGCACTGCAAGTGTTTGTCTCTTGCAGAGCATAGTAATGAAGATGCGGCAAAAAGTTGGCTTCAATCACCTTGAGAGCCACAAAAACGCTAGTTTTGTTTTTCACGACAAATAGGGAGATTTCCCCGAAGCATATCTCTTTCGATAAATTCAATGCTACAAAATCACCAACAGTGTAGTCCGTGCCCTTCCATACAATTGACCGAGTTGCTACAGAACTACCAGGCTCCAGGTCGAACTGAGCAAGGCAAGCCTGAACATTGACACTATAGTCTCCAGCACAAAATGGAGTAGCAGATTTAAAAGAGACATCAGGTCCAAAAAATGTTTCACTATGCAAAGAATGCTTGCAACATTTCGTGTTTCTCAGCAAGGGTTTTAGCAACTGCCTTAAAATTCTTTGAGGATCGCACACAATTTTTGAAAAAGGAGTGTTTACTCTCAAATCCAAGGGTCCACACATTTATCAAAGCCCAAAGTAAATCTGTATGCTCGCATAGTGAAGCATGTAGCGGTGCTTCGGCTTCAAACACTCTGAAGGAAACAATTCCCATCTGTCCTCTAAATACTCCTGAATAATAATGCTCAAGTACGCTGATTCCCCTTCCGTGATTACAGGTGCACACACAAGATCTACTATTTTCCTCAAATTTAAATTTAACGAACACAGTGGATCTTTGAAGTTTTGAATCTTATGGCTAATCATTGCAGGCAGTAGACGAAACAACACCCATGTTCTTACAGCTTCGCGTTCAGGGCTTACTGTGCGTTCAGGGCTTACTCCAGATCTTAAATGTTGATATAAATATTTCAATAAGGCTGCCTTGCTTTGAAAATTGTTTACGCAACCCGCTGCACTACAAAGCAAAACTAAATCATCTCGAAGCTCCAGGCTAGGTCTGCAGAGTGGTGACTTGCTTGGATGTTTCCGGAGAATGTGACATCTCAGCGCGGCGTACGTCACGAATTGGTGAGAACAACAAACATGTACAGAAGGAATAGTTCGCGAACAGAAGCTTGCGTCGCCAAAGTGACGACAATATCCCACAAGTGTCTCCGACTTACATTCACAACTGTTGCATGAAAACATAGTGTTGGTTATGTAGTGTCAAGATAGAATGAAGCGCGAACGCGACAATAGTAACACGAGCACACGAATGACACCATTGTTTTTAAATCTAATAAAACTACGACTCATTTATAGACACGACAAGCAAAGACAACTTTTCGCAAGTGTATTCAAACTACGCCATTTTTTTTCCGTGTCAGCTGATATCCTGCAATTTATGTTCGGGTTCATATTTTCATATTTGCGGTTCCGTATACCCTAACCTTACTCTTACAAAAAAGCGTTGACATTTCCAGCACTTCATATAGCGCATGCATGACAAGAATGCCTGCACCGTGTCCCTGGCGCGAGCGCTAAATTCACACGAACGCAACCTACCACGACGAAATGAAGTCGAATTAATTTACAAATTCCTCGTTCCAAACAAAACACCGCGGACAGAGAATACACGTCACCTTGCAACCTCTGCGCTAACATCAATTAAATGCACCGGCGAGCAACCGAAGCGCGGGAAAACACGCTAAAGTGATTTGCGTGCGTCGCCAAAATCGACCTGTTTTAGAATGAGACATGCCTGCAAATGCGTCATACATCGCCCACGGCATGCGAGCACAGCGAAAAGAGAAAGTCCAGAGTTCCTGCGGTGACGTGTGGGGAAGGGAAACAAACTCTCAGGAAGCCGCAACGTGAACCACCTCGACTTCCCAAACGCCGCTGCCACCACCGCCGCCGCCTCGCAAGCGAGCTGCGCACAAGGCCACAACGCTCATTTCAAACAAAGGCGGCAGCGGGCGCGTGAAAGCGTACGGGAAGTGCTCAGGGGCCGAAGCGCACTGCGTTACGTGTAGCGCCCAGACTTGATAGGGAACAATCGGCAACAGCACTGCCACGTGCGCGCGTCAACAAACGCGCCAAACCCGTTTAGATCAAAGGCGGCAGAAAGCAAACTTGGCGCAGCCGCAAGTGGTGAGGAAGCGTTCCGCGGTTGACACTGCGGACTCAGCACGTTCAACACTAAAACGAGATCGCAGACGCTTCGCAGAACATAAATGCCCCGCGCATAAAGACTCGACCTAACTGTACTTTCAAGGCGATCGAGCGTCCGTTTTCATTTGCACTTCCACGCCGCAAGTTTGATTTCCCTCGGTTCCAAAACCGAGGCGCCGGTGCGGCCGATGTTACCAGGGTGCTCGTATCCTCGACCAAGTGCTCGCAGTGATGTTCCATACCACGTCCAAGAATTCCCTTTCTTGGGTACAAAAATTCCTATTTGAGGTACGTTTTCCTGCAAAATTTGAAATATCCCTGCATATTTCCCGGCATTTCGTTACCTTTATTTTCGCATCAGCTGTGTTACTCGGTCATGCAGGCCCCTTTGCGCGAATTTTACGACAAAAGCTGCGTGAAATCGCATGTTTAAAGAGAAGAAAGTGTTACTGCCCCACCGAAAATCTCGGCATATCTTTTCGCTATGTGGATTACGGAGCTGGATTTCAGGTTTCCAGAAACAATTCCAGTTAGATTTCCAGTTTCGTAAGTAAAGAGTTATACTGGCATTTTGGAGGGTGGTCGATTTATATTTTATTAACTAAATAATACAACCTTTAGCAGTGTTTTGTAAAATACATCTAAAAGGTACTTGATGTAAAGTACAAAGCAAATAGAGGTTATGTGCTTCAATTAAAGTGGCAAGTACATTGGGTGCATTTTACTTGAGAAGTATAGGGTGGTTCAAGTCATCAGGCTCGATCTAAAATGGACCGTAAAAATCGACGCCTGCACGTAGCAATCTAAACTTCTCGTCAAAGGTGTAATTCACAGATCGTTTTTTTCTTGTAAAATTACAAAGCGTAGCTCTCTTTCTGTAAAAAATAAGGCCAAGAAACTTGCCAGGGTCTACGGCGGGCAGCAACGCAGACGACAAGGGTCCAGTAGCGGGGTGTGTTTGGCATTCCTATCGATAGATGGCGCTGCCTCCTTATCGCGACGGCTTGCGACCACAGTGGTTTATTAAAATGAATATAATCTTTTTGAAATGTACCTTCGGTTAAAAAATAAATGCGAACAATAAAAGCAAAACTTAGAGTAAAAAAACGCGTCTGCATAACGGCGGCGCTTTTGCTGCCAACGGATTTCGTCTGCGTGTCGTCTGCTATCTTTCGCTGGTCGGCTGCACCTTCGGACGCTGCTCCCGTCGCCATCTATCAATACAAACGCCAAACACACCCCGCTACTGGACTTGGTCGTCTGGGTCGTCGCCCGCCGTAGACCCTGGCAAGTTTCTTGGCCCTATTTTTTTACAAAAAAGAGAACTACGCTTTGTAATTTTACAAGAAAAAACCGACCTGTGAAATACACCTTTGACGAAAAGCTTAGATGGCTACGTGCAGGCGTCGATTTTTACGGTCCATTTTAGATCGAGCCTGGTGACTTGAACCACCCTACACTATACATATGATTTACTTCCAAAAGTAAAGTACAAGTACTTTTTCACACAGTTTTGCAGGGTGCAATGGAGGGTGTATCAATTATTTTCCAAGATGGCGGCTAATGTTAGATTAAGTCAAGTGGCCACGGAGTAGTCGTTTCACTCTCGCTGACAAACTATTTAATACCATCAGCCTATAAGGCACTCATTTGCATCGCTCCTGTACTTCACTCAAAGAAATTACCAAATGACATCTTGAAAAACCATAAGCGTGTTTTTACATAACAATACGCTTCTCTTTTTTTCAAATTCGGAGACTGTATTTTGAAGTCGAAAGTTGTACTTTTCCTCGGAAAGTACCGGAAAAAATACTTTAAAAGTACAAGTACACACTCAGAGAATATAATTCAAGTTAAGTACAAGTTTTCTAAACCTACTTGAAAATGAGTCGTACAGATACTTTTTTCCTGCACCACAACTTTCTTTCCCTTCTTAAAAACTTTTGGACCACACGACTTTTTTTGTGCTTATAGTTCCCTCTAAAGCTTTTCCCGAATTCCCTCGTTAATCCTTAAAATTCCCTGCAAACGTGTTAAAATTCCCATTTCCCTTTTCATCAAAATTGAGGCCAAAAATTCCCTGAAAAAGGGAAAATTCCCTGCATGGAGTATCACTGAGTGCTCGCACCGTTGTTGCCTTACCGCTTCTACAGCGCATGCGCGTTTGCGCACCGGACGGCCGAACACGCCATTGAGGATCAGTTCAGCTCGTCCTTTTTTCTAAACTCCTTTCCCTCGCCAGCTACCGAAGCTTTTTTAACGGGGGTGGCGCCGCTTTCGAATTTACGCTATAAATTTGGCATATTTTACGGCAGACCTGCCGTAAAAAAAGCGTCGTTTTTTACAGTGTAAAGAGACTTAGGAATCCAGCTGTAAGTCTTGCTCGCTGGGCGCTTACGCTACAACAGTACGACTACTCCATCGTCTACCGCCCGGGGTCAACCAGCAAAGTTGCTGACGCGCTTTCTCGTGCTCCACTTCCCGACGAACACTCGCAGGACACCCATGACTTGGTGAACGTCACAGCCACGGCACAAGCGATACCCAGATCCACGGTGGGGTACATTGGTAAGCCACGAGGACCTTCGCAAGGCGCAGCTGAATGACGGACTCTGCCAACGCGTGTCCGCTTGGCTGGCTGCAGGAGGTCCAGTCGCCCACTCCAAGTGACAAGAAGTTCGACTCCTACTCCAATGCGCGACAATTGTCTCCTGCTGCGCTACATCCCCCACGCCGACAAGGATCCGGATGGCTCGGCGTTCCGGACCGTGGTACCCGCAAGCTACGTAAGCTGTTCATCCGATGCATGCAGGAGTCTGCTTTTGCAGGACACAGCAGTGGGAGCAAACTTACGAAAAGTTTTCCCAAGGCAGGATGTGCTCCGAAACGCTTGTAGCAGCTCGGTGCGCCGGAATGAGGCCTGGGCAGAGATACTCAAAAACGTATTCCGGAATAGAAATACAATGATAAATTAACAAAGAATTCTTGATTAGAAATGCTGTTATACATTTCTGTTTCCTGTATGGGGATATTTCGGAGATACTCTGCAAAAAGAGAGAAAATGTCATCTGAGAATACAGATACTGAAACACAGATACTGGAATACTTTTATTCCTCGAATGACGTCATGTTCCGTAAAGATATTTAAGAATGAACTATAAGCTCAAGAACTTATAAAACGCGAGTCCCAGATGTGGCGCAAGAAGCGAAGAAACCTGAATTTTCAAGCGAGAAAAAACATCTCTCTTTATTCATGTAAGGTTCTCGCCAACAGAGAAACATAAAATTAATTGCACTAGAGTTGGAGAAGCTTCTCAAACAGTTCGTCGTCAAGACAGCGACGGTTCGATTTTAGTGCAAGACTCGCGAACGTGAAAATTCTCTCCACTGCTGCAGAGGAGCACAAGTTCGCATTAAAACGAATAAATACCGCCGTCATGGCTGGGAACGTTTGGAGCATGGAGACATTTTTCTCGAAACATTAAGATAGCGGAAGACCTCGCCTCTCACGTGAGTCTGTTCAGATCGTGCTTAAGCCGAACAGTTGCCATCTTCAAAGTTGTAGAACCGGTGACTCATCGTTGATGAAGATGCCTCGTCAATTGGGTCCTTTGGGACTGGTCCGTGACTCTCGGCGGCGCGTACTAGCAAGTTCTCAAACTCGAAAGTGCTTGCCACTTCGCTAGATGTTTATCGCAGTTTGAAGAAGGGGTAAAAACCGATGGCGAGTATCGCCTCATCATTTTCCATTTTGAAAATGATGAGGCGATACCTCCTTTTTCTTTTTGACTCGAACTACTCTTCCTCCATATTTGCTTTTCCTGATACGGATAAGAAACCAGTATGTTCGCCGTTGAACCCCTTAGAGGACAAATGAGGACAATCGTTTCTCCAAAGGAGTGAACCCTAGACGTCTCGCAGCATGTTCTTTATGAAGGAAACCTGACGATTGTCGTCAGGACAATAAACCGCTGTCCGCCGTAATATAAAGCGGACAGCAAAGGCGAGGTTGATTTCTAAAACAAGAAATAGTTTTTTTTGTTTGGGCCCTTTTCATCTTATCGATATTTTGGTGACGTCTTCAAAACGCTGCCAACCCCCCCCCCCCCCCCCCCCCCAGAATGCAATAACGAGATACCTTTGCATGGCCGAGTATCGCGTTACAACCAATACATAGCCAGTGTATTCCACTACGGAGATACAAATACATATACATTTTGAAATGTATTTCGATACAGAGATACAGAAATTTAAAAGTATCTCTGAGATAGCATCGTGATACATTTGTATTGCGATACTGCCTAGCCCTGGCCGGAAGGCAAAACTACGTGGTGGTTAGTCCCGAGGTCTCATGCTACCAGTCGGGAGCCAGAGCCCTTGGCAGATTTGTGGCTTTGAAGTCATTGGCCCTTCCGATGTAGTCCTCACGGCAATCAGAACTTGATCGTGGTAACCGACCGCTTCACGAAATAGGTTGTGTTATTTCCTTTGCTGAAGCTAGATTCGCAAAAGATTTGGGCGTGTCTACTTGGAAGATTCGCTCGGTTCGTCTTTACTGCACAGCTTGTAGGCGATAATGCTTTCTATCTAATGAGTAAGGTGTTCGTGTACGCATGCGTGGTGCGGGAATTAAGCACAAAAAACTTTCCCATACCACCCTCAAGCAAACGTCACGGAAAGGGTAAATCTGAACCTTAAGACGATTTTAGTGGCCTATACTAAGCCCCACAAACACTGGGACGAAAAACTGCCGGAGATGGCATTCTTAACCCGTACGCCCACTAATGTGACAACGGGTATCACTCCTGCCCGATTGAATTTCGGCAAGGGGCTTTCGTTCCCGCTTTTTAACAATCTCCTTTTACAGTTTCTGGGGAGGGCTTCGCCAGTGAAGTTCGCAGAAGACCTGCGAAAGCGCTCCACCGATAACCTTCTAGAGGCCCGAGAATATCTCGAGGTCTCCCGAGTGCAGCAGGCAGAACAGTACAACCAAGGGCGACTTTACTTTCAGTTCGAGGTGTGAGAGTTTGTACTCCGGTGTTCACACCCACTGAGTGACGCCGCTTCAGGCTTCGCAGCTTCCCTTGCTAACAGGTGGGAAGGTCCGTTTTGCGTGAAAGAAAAGTGCTCACCGCTCACTTACAAACTAGTTCACTCTGAGTATACTAAGGAAACTAGACCTGTCCATGTCACCGACCATAGACGATTTTTTTCAAACAGAAGACGAAGATTCCTTGCATGACCGGAACGACGCTGGCGGCATTGCCGTTCCGGAACCCCCTTTTCGCTGCCAAGGCTGCGATATAACCTGCGATATCAGTAACACCAAAAGTATGGAACCTAATTTTTTTTGTCCTTCGGCTTCGCCTCTTTCGTGTTTTGGCGGTAGTTTTTTACTTCCACGGATCTGCCCTCTTTTCAAGAGAGGGGAGAGAAGATTGTGTGCCCACCTCAGATCCGTTGCTTTGAACTTTCGCGAAGGGGTGCGAAATTAACGTGAGGTTCAACCCTCAACTAAGCCCCTATGTCGTCGGCTTCCTTGTTTTTCTACGAAGATGGCTCGCGGAGAACACCGTCACCACACCCGCCATCGGAACGACAAGGTGGCTGGGCTCGTGGTGGACCGGGACACTAAGGACTTGGCGCGTCAGGGTAGACCCAGGGAACAGTGGACGCCACTCCCTACAGGACGGAGCGGCAGCTGACTCGGATCATGGAGGACCACGTGGAGATGCGAGACGACTTTGACAAGCTCGAGCTGTGACAAGTTGTGACAAGCTGGAGTATGTGACAAAGTAGCTGGGGAGAGATCGGGCGCCGAACGCTTCACGCGCTTCAATCAACTCGGCGAGCGCGGCCTCCAACGTTCCATTGTGCTCGTCCAGCGACGCCGACCGGACATGCAACGGCAATCCGCCAAGAAGCGCCATCCACCGCCTGACGCCCACAACAACGTCTCTATCATCGACATGCCGGACGAAGCTTGAGGAAGGGGAATTGTGGACTCCCTGGCGGCTCCCCAGCCCAGTTGCCTGACTTCGGGGCACAGGTGGCGAACTTTCCTGCGTGGTGGCGCGAACAAGTAGGCCACGTGCACATCGCGTGCGCCGCCTTGATAAGGCGGATCAGAGGCGAAGCACAGGGAGTCGCTGGTTGGACTTAAACGCCGCTGTTGCTCCTTGGTTTTCTGTTAGTATTCTTCATCGTCTCGTCCATGAGCAATTAAATGTAGTTTTTGTTGTTGAAACTGTTGGATCCGTGTTATTCCTCCGGGACGGGTATGCAGCAAGGCAAACCAACCACAAGCTCTTGAACCTAAGTAACAAGTAGCCTGCTCAGTTAGTTTGGAGCAAGAAAAAAAACTATCTAGTGATTACTTTCATTTAATGACGTGCAGATGCATTATGTCGAGCGCTTCCGCTTACTCCTACCTAAATTCACGCTTGAGCCGTTTCTCCAGCCCCTGTTGATCATATCAAAACCCTCATCTGTGAAACCTGAAGGTCAGCCATCGGTGTTGAGCTCAGTACATAAGCGGTAAGCTCCGTTTCCAAGCGCGAAATAAGCGGGGTGACTACGCCACCAGTATAGGTCTGTTGTGTATTAATATTTACAACACACTGACTGTGAATGATCTAAAATTAATCCATTCCAATTAATAATCTAAATTTGCCACTGAATTGTATTATCCGTTGATTCATATATTGGGCATCATCACACAGCAAAATCAATAATACTTTTGTATAAAATTGCAGGCTATATTTTAGCGGTACCGCATACAAAACGCGCAATTCACTTTTATGCCTGAGTGAAATCCTGTGCATACGAAAAAAAACATTTTTGGCTTGAGTTAAATGTATTGAAGGAATGTTTAGTGGACTTCAGTTAGTTGTCAAATATTAATAATAATATTAATGGTTGAGATAATATAACAGTAATAATAATAATAATAATAATTTTATTTTCACACAAATTGGAATTCAAGTATTAAAAACAGCCATATCAAAGAATACAGACCACTTGTATGAAGACGTCCATAAAAAATTCAAAAGACCGTTATCGTGATTATACAACGTAAGACAGAAACTCGAAGTATGAAAGGAAAACAAGCCACGAAAAGCGTCACGGGAAAACAAAGTAAGAGGAAAAAAAATAAAGAAAACGCTAAACTAAGTTAAAATAACCTAACTAATTACAGTTTAAGCACGAAGCATGCAGATACAGCAGAGATATGCTAAATTAAATCAAAGATAGTGCACTTGAGTTCCTTTTTCAGTTGTTTCAGGGATGTAATGTCAATGAAAGTGTCAGGGAGGGAGTGGAACACGCATGGAAAGTAGTAATCCCTAATTATTTCACGTGATCGACAGACTCGATGGATGAACAGTTGCATTGAGCACAACTGGAAGGGTGAAGAAAAAGCTTTACTTGAGCTGGGCGTCTTTCAAGAGGATTGTGAAAACAGACTAGCTTTGTTTAAGAACGGTTTATGTCTAGGAGGTTATCATTGCACCAAACCTCTATATGAGCTGCGTTTGTTTCGATTAACAATAATAGTAATAATAACATTGATAATTATAATAATAATATTAATTTTTATTTCCATCAGCCTTGATGGCGGCCAACAAGGTTAAAAGCAGCATACATAGCTTGGCTTGCCCTTGACCCCCACAGTGCATCGGCGACGGAAGTACCTAATGACCTGTTTACTTACACGACGTAATGCGCCCATTGCGTTATTTATATATAACAAATTCTATTAATTTTGTGAAGGATATTTTATATTAATTATTTATTCAAAAACGTCAGTTGCCCACAAGGCAAAAGCACTCATGTTGGGGGTGAGCGGCAAAATATTATATGCAAAGTACGCATCTGAGTCAGACCA